>JANHGN010011129.1:0-12412 GCA_024605025.1 Megaceryle maxima
CCCCTCCCCCCCCTCTCCGACCCAATTTAAATTTTTTTAGAATGGGTTTTTTTTTTTCCCCCCCCCCCCCCCCCCCAGTGAGTTAATGGGTAGTACTTCTTGGGTCGTCTGTTTACTATAAATGCTTATGAGAGTGTTGATTCCTTTTCTTAATTCCTTTCTGCTTTCCTATCACTGTTAGTCTGGAGGTATTTTCCCAGAACAGCAGGCATTGAACATTTCTTCCTCTCTGTCCTAGAGGGAGTGATGTTGCCATCTTTTGAATTCTCAGAGGCTTTCCAACTCAGGATGCCACTTCTCTGTTCTAGTCACCCTTAAAGATGCTGGGAGAAATGTTGCAACACAAAGGAGATGTAGAATGTCTCCTGTGCAGCATAGTTATTTGATAAGCTATTGATATTTATGATTCTTCTAAATGGAAGGCTGTACAAATTTAAGCAAGTGTCACTAGAAGTTATCCAATCAAACTGTTTATTATTCATCAACTCTGAATAATCATAATATTTCAGGAAAATAAAATTTTATTTAGAAGTAGCTAAAACCAATTTGGTTACTTCAGTGATGCTGTCTGTAAGTTTCCTGAGCATTATTAAGCATTTATGGTAGTAGCCGAATGTACTGTAGTAGTTTTAATAATGTAGCCATGGTTGTAGTGACTAGGTGGTACAGTGCCTCAAATGCACAAGGATACTTGCCTCAGAGATGATCAAGGTTTTAAGGAAGTTGATTAAAAACCCATTTACAAGTTCTGGTTTTGTACCTTAATGGTATTGCTTTTCTATGTGTGGCTGGAAATCAGTGAAGCAGTTGCAATATGGGAAACCTGGTAACCATTACCCAGCTTGGCTCAGAGACATAAGATTGCCTGCATACTCCCTCATCTCTATGTGTTTGAATAACCATGTGGATTGAAAAGAATTGGAGTGCTTTGTGGAATGTGCTGTGGAAATAAAGACTCTTGGCAAATGGCTTATCTGGTTCAGGACCACGTCTGTAACTGTAATACGTTTTCTAGAGTATGTGTACAAATACATCATTGACAGGTGGATGTTAGACCTAGCCCTTCTTATTCTGAACACTTAATGACCACTTGTAACATGTAGTTTTAATATTTAATTATTTTTTTTACTTATTTCCAAAGCTATGGAGAGTATTTCTTTGTAATGATCTCTTTCTGTTTGATTTCTATCCTCAAATTCTGGAGTTTGGACAAATTCTGAGAATCTGAGAAGAATGTGACAATTACAGTGTTGTGTGGTGTGATGATATTTTTTTTGTCTTTTGTCATCTTTTATGTTTTTTTTAAGACTGTGTGCTAACTTAAGGAAAACTTAGTGGCATGGTTTTTTCATAGAAGACACAATCTATTAGCAAATAATTAAAGGTTAAAGATTGATAGTATAATATGTATCAGTCACAATAGTTTTTAAATATTTTTTGTTTGAAAAAAAGAATTACTTCTGTTTCTTGTTGAAATTGTAAGCTTTCTATTTTGATTTCTGTGAGGCATGTGATTTAGTTTAGGGTGATGTTCTGATTGTAAGGAATAGTACTGTAGAATGGCACCATTGTCCATGTGAACAGATTAATTTTTTTTTTACTTAATAGATTGTAGATGAGAGAGTGTATGAGGAATCATCATCTCCATTATTCCAACTCTATTCATTACCTTTAACAATGATTTGGAATAAAATACAAAATCTATATTCATGAGTGTTAACAGTGGCACAAAAAAATCAGAAGTGAAGTTGGAGAAAGTGGTGTTATAGACTGATTTAATTTGATTTCTCCCCTACTGCATCTAAATAGGTGTCTTAAAGTGTAATACTTTTGCCTACTTTCAGTAGAAAAAAAAAAAGTTCAATTTCTATCTAAAGAGTGAATTTGAGAAGAGGTATGGGGGTTACAACCTGGGAACATCATCTACCATTGTTTTAAAGACTAGAGAAGCCATATGCAGCTGTAAACACTGAAGAACATTGAGAGAAGGAAAGGCACCCAGCTTCAAAAAGGATGCTGGACTACCAGAATTTGCTTAGAGAAGAGACCTAGGAGTTGTGTGAATTTTTTTTTTTTTAGGTGTGCCAAATGTGCTTCTTAATGAGACTCCTAACTTCCTATCATTCCCTTTGGAAAGGTGTATATGCTGAGAGATTTCTTGCTTCCAATGCAGTGGTAATACTGACACTGAACTGTAGTAGTGTGTACAAGTTTACAACAGCGTGATCAGGCATGTAAGCTTCAAGAGCTCAGCCTGGAAATAAAGTTTTTACTTTTGTCTATCAAAATAGCAACTGTACAGCTTACCGAGGAGATGATACTTTTGTACTTGAAGTCTTTGTATCAATATTTCCTTTCTTTTTTAACTAGACCAGTCACAAGTTCTAGATTTGATGTAGAAGTTGCTGCATTTCTGATTTGGGTTAATCCATGGGAACAGACTAGACAATCATCTGCTCTTCCAGCCCTAGGATCACTAACCAAATTGAACTTGCTGTCATTAACTTCTATTGTGTCTCTGGGATTAAATAATATTTTTTTGTAAAAGATGTTGACATGTTGTTCACATAGTGTGAAGAGGTTATGACTGAACTTCTTTTAAGATGCCCCTATATGTTATAATCCGATTTTGTCTGACCTTACAAGAAATTTCTGCTTACCTACCTAACTGGTGTTAATCTTTGAGACCTGATTTAAAGCCCATTGAAACTGATAACTGGTACTTTCATTTATATTGTCCCTCTGATTTGTCCTAAAACTATAAATAATAGGAATTCTGAATGTCTGTTACTCTTTCAAATCTGGGAGGACCAATATCATGTATCCCATCAGTCTGGTCTTGTATTAATTAGTTTGCAGATGCCCATCAGTCAGGTACTTCCTGAAGGACTCTGTTCTGCCAAACCTGTTCTGGAGCTGGCCTTGCAAGTGGCAATCGTTGTGCCTGGCATTTAAGCCAGGGAATGCTGTCACAAATCTGCTTTGTACCAGAATAAACTTGTCTTGGCATGAATCTTCCTTGTCCTCTTTCCATATGTCAAGCCATGGATGCTTAATTGGTGGTATTGGTTATGAAGGAGATACAGCTCTACTGAAGTGGCAAGGAAGAGTTATCTCTGAGAGTGTCCTCCCACTGAATTGCA
The DNA here is from genome assembly GCA_024605025.1 of Megaceryle maxima. NCBI lineage: Eukaryota > Metazoa > Chordata > Aves > Coraciiformes > Cerylidae > Megaceryle > Megaceryle maxima. The sequence continues at coordinate 3,144 of JANHGN010011129.1, forward strand.
AAAGATATGTCCTTGAGTAGTCCAGGTGATGGTGGAAGACAAATTTTTGACTCTGAGTAAAATGATGGTTGAAATGCAGGATTTCTGGATCCTGAAATTAAAGTTTACCTCTTCTCTAAGAGTCCAAGTGTTTAATTAAACATGTATTTGTTAAGCTGTTGCATTTGATAACTATATCTGGGACCTACTAATATTTCCTTAGGAAAAAATCTGACCGTAGATGCCTTTTTATCTTTTCCTTTTCATTTAATCATAGTTGCTTTTTGTATACCAATAACGAGGAGTTAATTTGCACTTGTTCTTCAGATTTAGGTTTCTTCAAGCTTTGTTAGCTTACTCAGCTCCTAGTTAGCAGAGAAACCCCAGGAAATATCCATGTGACCTTGACAAAGGTCAGCTCTTCATGATATGCTATAGCTGTGTAAGGCCTTTGCTGCTCTTATCTTAAATGTTTGTTTAATTTTTGTAAATCCTGCATAATAGGATTGAAAGGTTTGTTTTCTGTATTAATGTGTATTTAGCACTCTTTTAGCTTCCTGAGAAAATGCTAAAAGTGAAAGCTTCAAATTAAATCATCTGGGACAAAACCGCTTGAAGTCACCTGGTATAGTTCTTTCTTGCATTTGTCATTCTCAAAATGTATGCCCACTTTGATAATGACTTGGACCTACTTTATTTGATATGCAAATATTGGCTTTACAAATCGTACACTGGCTAATAATTGTGAGCTGTTTACTCTAGAATAAATTACTCTCTATAAATATTGATGGAATTTCTATGTTGCTATAGGTGAGCAAGGCATAAAACTAACTATGAAAATCAGTGGTTTAGAATAATGATAATAGTAATAAATATTTTATCTTGATATCAAGCAGCCAGAACTTAGACTTTTGAAGTGAGCAGTGTTTACCCATGTAGTGTCAATTGGCTTCTAAAGTGACAACAAGCCAAATGTCCATTAAAAGTGATGAATGAGACTTCTGCAAGTGTTGTAGAGGCTGTGTACACTGTTATTGAAGGATTCAAACACTTCTAATTCAAAACTGTTTTCTGCCTTTCAAGATAGCTTATGGATATCTGTACACATCAACAGGATTACAAAATGAATGTATTGCATATAGATGAAACTGAAAATAATTGACACAATTTTGATGGAACTTGTCATTATTACTCTAGCTAGCTTTTTAAAATTTCCTTTTAGTATTAACATGAAACTGGGAGCATTTAGTATGCTTTGGGTTGAAATTTAGGTCTTGGAATGGCTCTGATCAACTACTTACTGAACTCGTAAGTTATTTTAAAATGGTGTTAACTGATTTCACAGAATAAAGCTAAAGTATTTGCTGGAAGGGATTATTACCTGGCATGCTTTAGACTGGTGTGACTTCCTTCTCCAATTTGCTTCTGTTACCTTTCTTATGATGAAGAAAAATAATCTCTCTTTTTGCAGTGTTGATTTTGGATGTTTTAAGTAGGTGAATGTGTGGATTTGAAAGGATGAACACAAGTGTGGATGGAAGGCTGTAGGTGGATATTGAGTACTGAACCTAGTTGATGACATATTCAATCTGAATAAGTTGTTAACTGTAACAAGTTTTTTTTTTTTTTTTTCTTCCATTAGGCCAACTGTTGACTATTTCATGAGTCCTTTTGGGACGAATGTATTCAGAATCATCAATAGCTTAGGAGTTATGCTGATGAGGTAGTATAAGAAGTTAAACTGAAAAATACTAGTTCAGCCTGTCCTACTTACAACTGTAGTTGTGGTAAGATACTTAAAGGTAGTTGCTTCAGTTGGGCTTAGAGAATAGTACTGAATAAATTCTAAGTACAAAGTTTAAAAGGTGCATGGTAAATAATGTAGGACTGTGCTTAGTGTTTTATCTCCTGCTGTAGTATTTACAAAGGAAGCAAAGAAATCTATCAATTTTTCCCAGTCTTAAAGACCATCATCAAGTTTACTGATGGAGATTAGTCATTATCATAGCATGATATGCTATTGCCCCATATTATTGTGTGTGTGTGTGTTTTCTGTATGTATGCAAAATTATAGTAGGACTGAGAGGAACTAAAAGTAATGGCCTTGGCAGTGAAATGTTAGTGGAGAAGCTCTGTGTTGTCCAGTGATGGCCAAAAATTCTGTACATGTTGCTGCAGAGATAAAGATGATGACCTACATAAATGTTATACTGAAGAGCTGCAACCAATGTTAGCTGGTTAGTTGTAGTTAGTCTCTGACTAATGTGCAATAAGCATGTTCAGCATGTGCACCAGTATGCTTGCAAATGTGGATACAGTCACAATATGTGCTGGGATTGTTCAGCTTGGAGAAGAGGAGACTCAGGTGAGAGCTTAGCTTAGCGCTCTCTACACCTACCTGAAAGAAAGTAGTAGTCAGGTGGGGGTTGGGCTCTTCTCTCTAGCAGCTAGTGACAGGATGAAAGGGCATGGCCAGGGGGCCAGGGGAGGTTTAGGTTGGATCTCAGGAAGCACTTCCTCAGGGAAAGGGTGGTATGAGAGACTGGAATGGACTGCCCAGGGAGGTGGTGGAGTTGCTATCTCTGGAGGTCTTTAAGGAAAGATTGGATGTGGTGCTTACTGGTATGGTCTAGCTGATGTCATGGTGTTGGGTCATAGGCTGGACTTGATGATCTTGGAGGTCTATTCTGGCCTCAGAAATTCTGTGATTCTATATACAATGGCTATCAGTTTTAGCAGTAGTAAATACACGTAGTTTTTCTAGATAAGGTGCACAGAGTGAGCCTCAAATGGATACATGCTGAAATTGTGTCCTGCTACAAAGCAACTGCTTCAGGCCCTATTTCTTTTTCCATTGGACTTGGCCTAATATTGTACATCCAATTCTGAATCACTTAGGCCAGAATTATTGATAATGTATTTCTTAGTGAATCATATTTCCTTTTATTAGATGAGCCGAATTAGATCCCAGACTTGTATGTTGTTTGGTTTGGCTTTTTTTCCCCCTCCTTCAAAGCACTTATAGGTAAGTTGGAAGGCTGCAAAGGAAGTAATTTATTATCACCATCATCTAGAACAGCTAGTTACGCTTTTAAACCTATTTTGTTTTTGTAGGATGCTTGCTTGCCTGGATACATGATAAAAATCAAAAGCAATATTTAATTGTTTTTGGAAAACATCCTAATGTATTGCGGGCAAGCTTATTTTATTTTATTTTTTAATAGAATAAAGGAAAAGATCTCAGGGTGATGGCTCACCTCTTCATGTCTTCGTTAACACAGTGAATTCCAAATGTGGGTTGTAAATGGTGACAACTGTTTCATCAAGAGCTGCTTCATGTTTGTGAGAAGCAATGTTTGCTCTGCAGTCTCTTTAGAACAAGGCCTGACATATCATGTAATGTGTTTATAGTGTGCCTAACATAACAGGAACCAGATCTTTGACTGGGAACATGGACAGGTGTGCAAAACAAATAATAATTAGCCCAAATGTTGAAAAAATGCTATTATTTAAGTCCCCCAGAGATCAATAAACAATTTATTTCTGTAACCATATCAACTTGATCAAAGGGATTTTAATTGTATCATGAAAACTTCATACATGAAAATGTGAAAACTTATCTGTTAGGCACTCTGCTAGGTAGAAGTGTGTTTTGATGGTCATTAAGGCTGTACTAGTTATACTAGAGGATTTGGGCACTCAGTTTAGAGCTCTAATTAGAAACTATGCTGAGTTACTCTTTACAGCCTCTTTACCTTCATCCTGGTATAAATTATGAATTTAGTAGTTTTAAATAGGAAAAAAGTTTCCTATTTTCCTGTAATCTGTTTTGCTGCTTTCCAGTTGAAAACTGGGTAAGCTGTTTGGCTTGCTATTGAAGAAAGTTATTTTATTTGAAATGCCATGCTCACAGCTGGGATTTGAGGTAGTATATTTGCAGGTGGTATGGTACAAAGGGGCTGTATTTGTGTGTTGTCAGGAAACTTTACATGGTGTAAAGGAGATAAACTAATTTCCAGTTCTACTAATACTTAAGATACTAGCTACTTCATGCTGGAAGCAATTTCTAAAGGTTTCTGAGGAATTAGCAAAGTTCTGCTACATCAGCTTCCCCAGTACACGATCCGGTTTATCTGTGTGGAGATTGATGTAATTATTGGAGATTTCTGCTCTCCCTTTCAATGAAAAGTTGATACAAGAGAACATCTACTCCTACTCTTATATGTGATAGCATAAATGGGAAAAACAAATTGAAAGCCAAAACCATAACTGCCCAGGTAGCCTGTCTTGAAGGTTGACCTGAAGATTTAGGTAGAGAATTTAAGATTATCTCTTTGTGAAGTGCACAAGTCTGTACACATCAAATGGTTATCTATATTATGTAGGAGCCAATCAAAGTAGTGTCCCATTGATGTGTTGAAACATAAATCCCATATGACAGATGGGGATCAATGGCAGAGGGAGATTAAGGATGGGACTCATCTCATTTAACTTTAAATACCCTCAGAAGGTGATTCATTTGACCTACCTTAAGCATCTGTCTTGGTGTGAGACAGACTGCTCTCTGGAGGTGTCTCTTCCTTTCCAGTGACTGTAAAAAGTCTGGGATCACTAGATGAGACCTAATAATCCAATTTTTAGTCACGAGACATGAGACACTTAAATACTAACTAATGTGCCTAAGGCCTTGCTAGGGAGCCTGTGGCAAGACTGAAAACTGAACCAGGGTTTTCTGAATCCAAATTAGTGTAAATCATAATTCTGTCTTTTCTGTGAAGAGGAGAATTAGATTATTATTTAAAACTAGTGTGTGGTGACTACTTAAAATTGCTTTTAACTGTTGGAAATAAAAAAAAAAACCCCACAATTGGTCCATAGCAGGATGGTGGTGTATTTGGAAGTATCGAGTTAAAGTCTAGCTTAGCTTTTTTTTTTTTTTTTACTGCAGTTAGTATTACTGTATTTGATTCACAGGAATATGTTAATCTCAATAGTGCAGTAACTTTCTGCAAGATTCTAGGTTTAAACATGGACATAAATGCTTTGCTGTATAGAATAGCAAATTTATCTGCAGAATTTGTGCAGTGTTCTCAGGAAAGAATAAACTTTTTATCTTGGAGTAGAGTTCTTAATAGTAATGAAAACATTATTTGCTCTACAGAAAGATGGACATCTCGTCAGTAAAACTGTAAATAAAGGCCCATTGTATTGGGGATGACAAGATTTTATTCACGGTTGTAGGCATTTTGGTAAAGTTGGTCTTGTCCAGTCTACAGTGATGAAAGTGGGCTTGCATGGAAGGAGACACCTTTCATTACTGTGAAGCGCAACACTTGAGATACAGTGTTTTCTGAAAGCTGAATGCTAAAGCTGATATGGAGAGTGCTAATGGCTTTGACAGGTTTTGGATCTTGTCTGAAGTGTGTAGGACCCAAGTAGGTCAGCACAAATGGTAGTAATGGAAATAATCACACTTGGCAAATTATGGGAAGGCTTGTTGTATTGCCTCTCCTCTGGTCAGCAAAGCTCTCAGAGAAGAAAAGCAGCAGCTCAGGTGTTGCTGGAATGTGTGTTTCTCTCCTTCTGAACTGCAGTAAGTTTTGTACCTGAATGGGGACCATACATTTGGGGGTTAGCTTGGTTCTTCCTTGCTTGCCTCCCTGCTACAGTTTTGATGTGGCTCATGACAGACATGAAATTTTCTGAGCTGTAGTGCAGAATCTGTTCAAATAGCTTTGTGTAATTTGTGTGTAGAAATCTGCTCAGATGATCCTGGTAATATGTGACCCCCTTAAATTCATGGCATCATATCTCTCTATGTGGGAATGCACTCTGGTGTAAAATCTCCACGATGTAAATTTATTTATTTTTAATGAAGTGCTTTAGGGGGGGGTGGAAAAGGGGGGAGAAGGGGGGAATATCTGCTATATTAAGATAGAACAGAAACTGTTAAGTGGAGAAGAAAATAGAATATATATTTCAAGCGTATGGAATTTCTCCTAAAGATTGGGAAATGGCTATTGGTTTCACAGTACTTTGTATAGTAGGTATTGTATCTTCACATTAGGTCTAAAGAAAAGCTAAATTTAGAATGGTCCAGAAATAATTTTTAAAGGTACTGTTTTTTTTCTATAACAGCAAAATGGTTGTCTTGTTGCTACCTCTGGTCATGAGGATTTGTCATTTGTTTCTATCCTTCTTTGAGTCAGCAACTAAATATGTTTTTGTAGCTAAATGAACCTTTTATAAGCTAGACATCAATTGTGTATAAATGCAGAACAGTATACCTAAAAATCTGTCATGCTGTCAGAGTACAACTGTTTTCTCTACAAATATGGAAATTGTCAGTTATCTTCATTCTCTCCATGCCCTACTTTCCCCCCATATGTTGATACTCACCCATGTGAAAGAGGCCAATTATACTTTGGCCGTTGTATAAATAATGCAGAAGTTGTCAGTAACAGAGGAAAAATTGTTAGAAAACTGAGGTAGTGAATAAGGAAATAAAAGCACCCTTTTAATGAGGGCAGTGATCTCTTTCTATATCAGTTAATGTTAAAGCTGGTTTGCTCCTTTTTTTTTTTTTTAAAAAAAAAAAAAAAAAAAAGGAACCCATAGTAGTTAATACTGCAACTGAGGACTACATTTAATAAGAAAATCCCAGGTTAATCTTCCATCAAAATATTTTGTTCTGCAATATTTTCCCTTTTGACTCCCAGGCTTTCCTGGGAGTGGGCACTGTGTCTTCTCCCTTGGCTGGGAGATGTTCTGAGGAGCGTCTGATCTGGAGGCATGCCCTGGGATCACAGCAAGGCTGGAGGGGAGAGTGAGTATCTTCCCCCTGGCTTTATGGAAAACATTTGGAAAATCCAGTGCAATCTGGAGGCAGGCTACCTTGAAAGTAAATTAATTAGGCTCATTAAAGGTAGACTTATGAACTTCAGAGCAGCTGGGGTTGGCTCTCATTAACTGTTGTTGGTAGAGCCAGCATTCAGGAGCTTGCTGGGGCACAGGCTGACTTGGAGCTGCTGTAAAGTTGGCCAAGCTAAATAACATCCCAGGTGATGTACAGAATTCGTGTAACTTCTCTCCCTCTTCCAACTGCTATTTCTCTTGAGTATTATTTGGAGAGCAAGAGACAAGATGCTGTTGCCTTAAATTTACTTGTATGTAAACAACCACTTTGAGAGTCTTGCTGACCTGACAGCAGTCTTCAGTGAAATTTGCTATGCTGTGTGTCTGCTGGGTCTGCAGTGCCTCTGACTAGGGCATCTACAGTAGATCAATGATATAGTATCCCTTGCTTCTCTCATGACTGACTTTTCCAAGGCTGATGCTCTTAATGCCATTGTTAAAAAGGATACACAGAAAGAGGTAAAGAATAGCCTGCATCTTTGGTGAGGCTTAAAAACAGGACATGCTTGCTTATCTCCTTATTACTCTGATGGTTTTGATCAGGGAGCTGAAACTTTCCTCATTATCTTTACTCTTTCATGATTGAGCTATTTGTTTCCAGATGGCTCCTGTGCATGTGAGGATGGACATAAAGGGCCCAGTCTGTTTAGCTGCAGGCCTCTCATCAAACACAGCCCAAGGTGCAGAGCATGCTGGCCTGTTCAGAGCAGTTCAGCAGCCCATCCTGTAGCAATTGCTCTGGTGCTTTCATTTCCAGATACGAAGACTTTGAAGCATCCTCCTTTTGTGGGAGGAAGAGATTTCAAGCATCAGAAACTGAAATGCAAACCTGCAACTACCTATCGCCCTTCTAATGCAATTGAATTTATCAATGTTTCTAAATGTGTACACAGTAGCAAAACATTTTAAACTTCTTTGTTCCAGGTGTTGGTTTTGGTAAACTACCTTTTTTATTCTTCCATTCTGCTATTAACAGAGTTCTTAGTGTAACATCAGGTATATGAGATGAAATATGTAAATAATGATGGTTTTTTTTATTTATTTTGTCAAAGGCCCTCACCAAAGGGGAGAGATGGTGTGTGAAAATAGAAAGTCAGCACTGTAAGTTTAGGGAATAAAGTCTTGCAGAGACCTTGAACAACACTTGTTCTTTTTTTTTTTTTTTTTGAATACCCAAAGATGATTCTTGGATTGGTTTTACCTATGGCTGTGTTTTGGATTTGATTGGACTAGACATTTTCCTTGCACTTTTCTTCCCTTACTCTTTCCCTCCTCTCCCCCACTTCTCTGAAAAACAGGGGAGAAAAAAATGGGACATATGATTAAACAAGGGTATCTGCAGTAAGCTCTGGTTGAAAGGGAAATGACACTTAGTATACTGGAAAGAGGTGTCATATAGTAAAAAAAACCCCTATCATTAATAAAATAGACAAGGTGATTAGTTATCACCCTACTGACCCTATGTTTATCACTCATTCGGTGGATTAATCAACTGCTCTTCAGTGATTAAAATCTGGATTTCTGAGTGCTGCTGTCTTCTGAAAAATGTGGTGGTGCTTGGTGGTTAAGTCCTAAAGTCCCTATGGTAAAGCACTCATCCAATGGTTTGCTCTGAGCATCTGGAAATCCCTCTGAATTATTCTGTATAAATGAAATTGTATTCTTATTTTAAAAGAAACAAACAAATCACCCACTTCTGAAATAAAAGCATGAGATACTGCTATCAAATGGCTACTATGTGTGCATAGATTTACTTTTCCTGGGAGAAGATCTAAGGAAAATAATCTAGTACAGGGAAAGGTATCCCAAGTGAAACTTGACTGGAGTGTGGCTATTGATAGCTACAAGGTATTCAGAAGGGAGAGGACGGAAGGAGGGTGTAGGTGTTGCCCTCTATGTTAAGAAATTGCTTGAATGTGAGGAGATTTCCCTAAAGAATAGCCACAAGCAAGTTGAAAGCCTATGGGCAAGAATTAGAGACCAAGGCAACAAGGGGAACATTGTAGTTGGAGTCTACTATAGGCCTCCTGATCAAGGGGAGGCTATTGATGAAGCATTCCCACTCCAGCTACAGGAGGTATTGCACTCACAGGCTTTTGCACTGCTGGGGGGCTTCAATCACCCCGACATTTGCTTGAAAAGTGACAAGGCCAGCAGTAGGCAGTGAAGGAGGCTCCTGGAATGCCTTGATGATAAATAACTTCCTGGGCCAAGAAATAGACAGCCCTACCTGAGGGAATGCAATGCTAGACCTACTGGTCACCAATGCAGGTGAGCTTGTCAAGGACCTCAAGATTGGAGGCAGCCTGGGCAACAGTGACCATGCACTGGTGGAATTTACATTACTAAGGGTCACAGATCAGTCAAGGAGTATA
>JANHGN010011129.1:12512-26867 GCA_024605025.1 Megaceryle maxima
GAGTGCACCATCAGCCAGATTGCAGATGACACCAAGCTGAGTGGTGCTGTCAATACACCAGAGGAAAAGGATGTCATCCAGAAGGACCTAGACAAGCCGGAGAGGTGGGCCTAGGTGAACCTCATGAGGTTCAACAAGAGCAAGTGCAAAGTCCTGCACCTGGGCTGAAACAACCCCCACTATCAATAGAGGCTGGGGGAAGAGGCAATGGAGGGCAGCCCTGCAAAAAAAGACTTGGGGGTGCTGATAGATGAGAAGCTGGACATGAGCAGCCAGTGTGTGTTTGCAGCCCAGAAGGCCCATCGCATCCTGGGCTGCATCAAAAGAAGTGTGGCCAGCAGATCAAGAGGTGATTCTACTGCTCTACTCTGCTCTGGTGAGACCTCACCTGAAATACTGTGTCCAGATCTGGAGCCCTCAGCACAGGAAGGACATGGACCTGATGGAGTGGGTCCAGAGGAGGGCCACAAGGATGATCAGGGGTCTGGAGCACCTCTCCTACAAGGACAGGCTGAGGGAGCTGGGATTGTTCGTCCTTGAGAAGAGAAAGCTCAGGGGTGACCTAATAGCCACCTTCCAGTACCTGAAAGGAGCTTATAGAAAGGCTGGAGAGGGTCTGTTTACAAAGGCCTGAAGTGAAAGGACAAGGGGCAATGGTTTTAAATTAGAAGTGGATTTAGATTGGATGTAAGGTTGAAGTTCTTTACCATGAGAATGGTAGAACACTGCAACAAGTTGCCCAGGGAGGTTGTTGAGGCCTCATCCCTGGAGACATTCAAGGTGAGGTTTGACAAGGCTCTGAGCAATCTGCTCTAGTTGAAGATGTCCTGGCTCTCATCAAGGGGGTTGGACTAGATGAACTCTGGAGGTCCCTTCCAACCCAGACATTTCTGTGATATCTAAGCTGGGAATATCTTCAGACAGCATGTTATTAATATGTCTGCTTGTGATGATATACCAGAGAGATTAAGGGAATTCAACAAAATATTTCAAATAGCTTATGAAAAGAGCATAATTCTTCTGTTGCCTTGTTTTTCCAATAACTTTTTAAAACTCCTTTTACAAGTTGTAGAGACAATCACTGCTTTAATCTAAGCAATGTTATTGAACCCTAGCACTTTTCATTATTATTTATTATGAAATATGTGGTCTTCTGAAACCTTAGTCACCTGTTCATTATTGCAGCAAGACTGTCTCAAGACTTTTGTGTGGTTTAAATTTTCAGAGTTTATTTAGAAACTTTCACTTGGAAATCAACTGTATTGTATAGTGAGTTTCAAAAATAACTGTAAGTTCAGATGGCTATCACATCAAATAGTTGCAAAATGACAAGTCCCATGTGGAAAACATGTTGGTCACATGATGTAAACACTTCAAAGAATGATGAGTTTTTTCAAACCTCTTAACACTGAATACTAGTAAAATAAAGCATTTAGAAGTAGATTTCTGTTCCTTAAGTAGTTTTAGTTTCTCTCCAACAGCAGAGAATCAGTCATTACTCACATCACTTGGTGATATTGAACACTTCAGACATATTAACTTTTGTCAAAATGAGAAGTCATTTTTAATTCTTAATGCTATAAAAAACAATATGACACTCTAAATTCTTCTTGTTTGTGTGATAAACAGCATTGTATTGTACAAATGAGAGTTCATCGAGACTTCCAAACTCTAATTATGCAAGTAAGTGGACCTTAAATTTGCTATCCTTATTGCAAAATGTCTTTAATACTTTTTGTTGACAGCTGAACAAAAGCTAGGTGTAGAAAAAGGATAAATGTATTTCAGCAGATTGATTTTTATATTTTTTTCTTCAAGAAATACAATTATGCTGACCATAGCAATAATCACATTACATATAAGGAATCCAAAGGTTACTTTCCCACAAAGAAGTGCACAGGAGTTAGCTTCTATGCTAGAGGGTAGTGACCTATTATTCCACATGTTGTGCTTCATTGCTTTCAAAACAGATCTGCTTGGGACATATGCCCAAACTCAAGATGTGGTCAATGTGCTACTACAATTATTTCATTGTTGAAGAGCCTTTTTTTGCCAGAGAAAGAATTATACAAGACAGATGCTACTATGACAAACAGCTTGATACTCACTACAATGGATTCTGAAAAGTTTTTAATATGGTAAGAACATAACAGTGTCAAGATCATAAATACGTAACAGTCTTGTCCACTTTAAGCATATATGGGAGGCAATACTCGACAGAACAATTCCGCAGGTTTTTGGGGTGAAGAGCAAAACTGCACAGCTAATTCTTAATCCTTTCTATGCAGGTCAGGATTTGTAAATGACCAATTCTAACAGCAGTGCCCAGCTTGAAGCACATTTGGAAGTGCCTTGTTCTCAGCACGTGCTGGGCATGCATCCTGCTAAAACCAGGCTTTATCCATGCTTGGCCCAAAGGCAAGTTTTATTCCTATGTTATAGAAACTATGAGATAGAGGCACTTCGAGCACATGACTGATAGGATAGACCAAGCTGCCTCATGGAAAGTCTAATTCTGTGTTATAGAACTATCTTCCCCATTCAGGATGTCTTGGGTACTGGTCATATACATCTCATGTAGGGTCTTTGAGATAAGCATAGCTGTGCTGTGTAATGTGTGATTAATAGGTAAAACTACACCAGTACGGTGTCTTTTAGGACTTCCTTCGAGTTGGCATTAAGCCCTTAATCTTTTCTATACCCATTGAGTAGCTGCCTATGAAAGTATTACTACAAATTTTGGTACGTCTTCAGTGTCACATGACTTAACCCTCTTAAAATTAGTTGTCTAGTCCAAACTGTGAAGGGTGACTCTATCATTAAAAGACAAAGAAGAGGTGTTACATTATTGTTCCCATTTTAGATATTTTAGGATGAGGAATCATCCATTAGTGCTGGAGCTCTTTCACTGTTGTCTACAGTGGGAGCCAAATGCGCTACTATTGGTCTAGAAAGAACATGGACCTGATGGAGGGCCCCAAAGATGATCAGAGGGCTGGAGCACCTCTCCTATGAGGACAGGCTGAGGGAGCTGGGATTGTTCAGTCTGGAGAAGAGAAGGCTCAGGGGAGACCTAATAGTGACCTTCCAGCACCTGAAGGGAGCTTATAGAAAGGCTGGAGAGGGCCTGTTTACAAAGGCCTGTAGTGAAAGAACAAGGGGTAATGGTTTTAAATTAGAAAGGAGTGGATTAGATTAGAAATAAGGAGGAAGTTCTTTACCACAAGAGTGGTGGAGCACTGGAGCAGGTTGCCCAGGGAGGTAGTGGAGGCCCCATCCCTGGAGACATTCAAGGTGGGGCTTGACAGAGCTCTGAGCAACCTGCTGTAGTTGAGGATGTCCCTGCTGTCAGCAAGGGGGTTGGACTGGATGACCTCTAGAGGTCCCTTCCAACTCAGACATTTCTATGTTCCTTATGAAATGTCTGCATCAAAAAGATTCACTAATTCACACCATTTAAGGGTGAAAAGTTAAATGGAATTTTTAAAGTGTTCATTTAGGAAAACATTTTTCAAGAATTTTTCTACTCTTCTATTTATGAAAACAAGTAGATGGCATTGACATCTGTTCAGTGAGCGAAGTTAATTGATGGTAATTTTAATGATAAAAGGCTCTGTGGAGAGTCATACTGAAAGCATAAACAGGTAGATAAATGAAGGCAAAAAAGTACCTTTTTTTCTAATTTTTTTCTTCCTGGGTTTTATCATGAATATTGCTCACTTTTTTATGCCTCTTGGACTTTAGGTTTAGTGTCATAAAACATGATACTGAGGATAGCTTTGAGTATTGAATAAGGCAAATTTCAAATTAATCAGTTTTAAACAGTACTAGCTGTAGTATGACCATTCTACTGTATCAGTTATTTTTTTTTTCTAGTCTGATCAAGCTTCTAAACATTAGCATGTGTTTTATTTTGTTTTTGTCTACTCATAGCTTGGAAAATTCTTTATGTACAGTGGTCTAAAAAAATGGACGAAGGTTTTTATTTATTCACTATCACAGAATGCTACTAAATAAAGATGAAAAATATGTTCATAATACTTTGTGATTAGGATGCATATGTGTTGTCAATGTAATTTTGTTTTTTATTCATATTTGTAGCTGATATGTTCTTGAATTAGTATAGAGGTGCAGATGCTCATATATGATACTTCGGTTCTGCAAACCTGAATGAATTTCTAAGCCTTCTAAGGAACAAAATAAAACACAAACTGCATGGTGGCATAAAATGCTACTAAGATGTTTCTGTTGAGTACCTTTCAGTGCCCTGCTGTTTACTTGATCACTTAATGGGATCCAGAGAGACCAGCCACTATGTATTTTTTCTTAAGGTCTTGGCAGCAGGATACCTACTGGTGCACTGGAACAGATTCCTGAAAATCATGTAAAATCTCAAAAGAAATCTCTTGCTCATGCTGCTTCTCTCTGACTGTGTACATGGTACTGTGAATACCACATATTAAAGTAATACTGTTACTACTTTAGCTGGGTTGAAAGTGCACACACGACTACATAGATGTATATACAGTATACATAGGTATTGTACAACTTACACATGTGTGCCAATAATAATACTTTAGCCTGTCATGGATGTGTTTGTTCTGGCCCTGGGCATGTCTTTTCTATTCTTAAGAAGTCCATGCCTTCTCTCGTTCTCTGTCATCCCCATATTTGTGGGAGAGAACTGTGAGATGCTAGATGTGTCATTTAGCCAGGATATTTCAAGAGTGTCCTTGCTGTATAGTTTTGGATAGCCACACTTTGAGCATTTAAGTATTATGTGTGCAAACACTGGTGCCCTTGATCCCCTCATCTAGACAATTGATAAAGTTATTAAAGAGAACTGTCCCTAAACCCTAGGGAACACCACTTGTGACCAGCTTCCAGCTGGATTTAACTCTGTTTACCACCACTCTCTGAGCCCAGCCATCCAGACAATTTTTTATCCAGCAAAGGAGATCAGGTAGTCAAGCAGGACCTGCCTTTCATAAAGCCATGTGGACTGGGCCTGATCACCTGGTTGTGATGATGTTCAAGATGATCTGCTCCATAGCCTTCCCTGTCACCCAGGTCAGGCTGACAGGTCTTTAGTTCCCTGGATCCTCCTTCCGGCACTTCTTGTAGATGGGTGTCACATTTGCTAACTTCCAGTCAGCTGTGACTTCCCCAGTTAGCCAGGACTGCTGATAAATAATGGGAAGTGGTTTGGTGAGCACTTCTGCCAGATCTCTCAGTACTGTCCATGGATGGATTCCATCTGGCCCCATAGACTTTGTGTATTTACAGGGTGTAGTAAATCTGTGTATGTAAATATGTATGCCAATACTGAGTATTTTGTGTCCTTAAGGATAGTGTGAACATGTGTAATTATTCTGTTCAAATTACCTGTATTAGCTGCCCATCAGTTAAACAAAAAGGTTGGAATAAATGTTTTAGAGCTGATAAATTATTTTTTATGCAAATAAGATGTTCATTTAATAAAACATAATAAAATGACATGTAAAGAAGCAACTACAAAGGCTACAAATTGATGATTGTAATGCCAGTGTTAACCACTAAAAAAATGAAGCAGCATAGGAAGAGTTATCCCCTGTCACTTGCTGTTTCTTTCCCAAACACAGATTTCCAAGCTCTTCTCCACACCAACAAGTACTGATACCCTTTTTTGACAGTTCTGTGGGTGGAGTTTTGGGGGAGGAAGGTCAGATCTGATGTGTAAGAATGCTATAAAATTCCAAGGAAAAACTGTACAACAAACTTTCATTCCCCACATGTCCCAAAGATAAGTTCTTAGGCTTTTGTTCAAATGGTAGCAAGCACACTTCAGAAAACAGTGACAAAGATTTAAGTGATAACTTCCAATAATAGTGAAAATTTTTTAAGTTAGTATCTTACAATAATTGAAGAAAACATTAAAAAAAAATCCAGAGCCAACTTTTTTTTTTTTTTTTTTTTTTTTGACTTGCCTCTAACAGCACCCTGGACCCTAACAACATAGTGATGCTAGTAAAGGACATTGATTTTTAAGCAACCAAATAGTAAAATGTTTAGACAATTCATGGCTGGGGTGGTTATTATTTGGTTAACGTTGTGCTCAGGTTACTTAGTCCTGTGTTCTTGAAGACTGTTAAACACTGCGATGTTGAAAAATTATAATTATCTTGCCATTAGGCATTTGTCACCTAGTATGGAGTTTAGAAATGTAGCATGGGAACTGTAACTCTGCGTACATTCAGTTGGGCATCTCAGAACATGTTTTGCAAAAACTGGGATGGTAATTCTCAATGCTGCAAATTGCTGAAAAGACACTTCTGTCTTGGTGCTACCATTTGGTTTCTACCTTATGGCTGCTGGCAAGTGTCCTTGGTGACTTGTGTTTCAGCAGCCATGAGCCCTCTTCTGGAAGTAAGTGTGCTCCTATCATTTCCATAAAGATATCTTTGTCTGCTTTCCTTTTAAGGAAGGAAAATACAGTAGTGAATATTCCTTATACAGTGATGTGTTCCTTCAAATAAGTCCTCTTCCAGAGGTAGTTCAGCATGAAGACACTTGGCTTTCCAATTTTGTTCTTATGATTGCTTCTTTATTTTTTTTTTGTGTTTAAGACACTAGGTAAAATACACAAGCAGTTGCTATTTCCTTGGTTATTAATTAAACTGGGAGATAGATTTCTCTTACTTCCTCATTTGAGCATCATTTTGAATTAAAAATATTGTGTACTAACGGGCACTGCATATGCTCAAAGCTTACTCCTAGCATGCCCTCAGGAGATAGACAGGTAAATGAATGCTTACTGTGGGTGTCCCAAGAGGGTAGGAATGCCATAAGACAAACTTTTGCAAAGAGAAGCAGTTTTGATATATTCAGAAATTTTGAGCCTCACAGAGCTTAACTGAAAGATGTAGATTGCAAACACTTTGGTACAGGGTTTGGGAATTGTGTTCTTGACCTGTCATTAATTTCTGAAATGGTCATATGCAGCATCAGATACTCTCTGTGGCCTTAAGGATATCTTAATGAAGAAGACAAAAGACATTAGTCTAGAAGAGCAAGCAAGCAAAAAGGATCTGTTGTGCATGATTGTTCCTGTAAAGAATAAATCTCAATGGAAGTTAAGTATCTGGAAGACTTGGCAGTTTCAGCACGTAAACCAAAGAAGAGACCTGTCAGAAACTTACTGCAGAAGGCAGAAGTAAATTAAACTGTGATTTAAGATGAACTTTTGGAACTTCAGTGTGAACAAGAAAGGGTTGAGTTACATATATTCCCTCTCTTCTCTTCAGAAACAAGTGTGTTATAGGTATACATTTATTTTAATAAAGCTTGGAAGCTTTAGCCAATGTAAGCATATCAAATAGTAGGGGGGGAAAAAGGGTTAAAACT
Organism: Megaceryle maxima; assembly: GCA_024605025.1. Classification (NCBI taxonomy): domain Eukaryota; kingdom Metazoa; phylum Chordata; class Aves; order Coraciiformes; family Cerylidae; genus Megaceryle; species Megaceryle maxima. The sequence goes on from JANHGN010011129.1 coordinate 19,896, forward strand.
GTGGAATATCATAATTTATCAGTCAGTAGTTCTGGTGACATATGATGTTTCTTGTTGTGTTGCTCATAATTTGAGATGTTCACTATTTAGCTTTGCTGTCTTATTTTTATGAGCTGCTTAAACCTTACAGATTTAATGAATCTCTCTAAACCATGCACTGGAAAGAAACCTTTTTAGTGTGCCTGAAACTTACATAATATGAAAGAAGTTGAAAAACAGCTTAGATCAGTCAGATCAGAATGCAAGTTTACAAATGTAACTTTATAAAAGCAGAATATACTATTGCTGTATGACTATAATTTCTAAGAGGTTCAATTTAACAAATACATTATTTTGACTTCCTACCTCAATTTATTGCTATTACAGATTTGCTCTATGCAGTTTCTTTCCAGGAAAACTTCACGAAATCAGGTGAATATAGGGAATAGAGTTATTGTGGGTATTTCAGGGAGTTAATGTTGTCTAAATGCTATTGCAGAAAGGAAAAATAAAAATGGTGGTTAGAGACAAAGCTGAAACACCGCAGGAGGGAGGAATGAAGACATGTAAAAGAAATTAAGTCTCTTTTTATTTGATAGCATAGCTTAAAATGATGTTGTAGATTTCAAGGTGAGTAAAAACCAGTGTTACATGTGAACAGATAAAGGACCCACTAAACCCAAGGAGCGCAAGTTTAACGTATAGGTATTCCAGAGTGGCAACTGAACCAGCACTGGGGCTGCTCCAAACTGTGGGAATGTGTGGGCCTTGAGAATGGGATACAATGGATGTACTGTGTACGTGATGAGTTGAGGAAGTTGTTGCATGATACGACAACAAGGAGCACAGCGTTCCCTCAGGGTACCAGTCAGCAGAGATGTAAAAGCTGTGTTGCTATAACCCTTATTATGCAGACACGTAGGTGAAGTGATAAAGTTAATACTGAAACAGTTTGCTTTTATTTTTCCTTCATGAATATCTGTATACATTATGAAAGAGTCTGATACAGACTTAATTTATGTGTTAGTTTTGTGATGTAGGAATAATTATGAAGAGATCTGAAACTTAAAAACTTTATTTTTTTCTCTTTGGGAAGAACAGTCTCAATTGACTAACCCAAATGGCAGTTGGAGTTTTATTGGGACTTTGATGGATAGGCTAAAGAATTTTAGAAAACATGTAACAAGCATATAAATTGTAACAAGCATAGGATGGAAACAAGTGTAGAAATACACCTGTGTTCATGGTACTGATTTGTTCTTTTTAGTTCTTGATTATTAATTATATATTCCTCATTGTTTGCAGAAGTTGTTTGTATGTGGGAGCAGGTGTTGAGCATCATGGAGAAAGCTGAGCTGATTTTTCACGAGTTCGTTAACTACTTTAAGCATATTTATCATAGGTATCAAAAAAAAAAAAAAAAAAAAAGGAAATTAGACCTAAAATATGAAACTGGGAGGAAGTTCTGTTTTGCAAATTAATTCAAATGTTTGTCTGCTCTTTGGTTTGGGTACTAGAAACCCTATTGTATAAGGAAAAGTCACATAATCCTGATTCATGGAGTTTAAGTATTTCAGGGAAAAATACCCCAAAATAATTACTACAATTGTTGTGCTGTAGTTTTAACATGAAACATATGTAGAATAGCATCATTTAGAAAGATAGGAATAGAGCAATAGTATGTGCTTTTGCTAATCCAAAATCTGAGTGCAAGAAATAGAAACAAATTGATTTTTCAGGCTATCCAGCTGCCCACTACTCTAGCGGCATATAACTCCAAGGTATATGACTGAAATATATCACGAGAGCTTCAGCTAAACCTAGTTCAATTAATAAAAGGCACTGTGTATGGTTCACTCCCACAATTGCATATTGATCTGTTTGTGATTCTAATTCTCGGTAATGACTTCACGCTTCTGTCATTGTCACCAACACCCTGGCAAACTCAGTGTTGCATCTAGGCACATAAAAAAGGCTGCTATCTGATTTCATTTCCTTGATGTGATAGGTTCAAATTGAATAACAGTTCCTAAAAGCTTAATATATTGCTAGTAGTATTTACTTAAGTAAAAGCTGCATCCAGTTGTTCTTGTGGTTTGTGTATAAAACTGACATTGGGCTGTAGCTACTTCTTAGCATTTATTGTTTCAGATGTCTTTGCTGTCATCTGTTGGTGCATGATAATAGTTGAAATACTTATTTTATATGAATAAGTTCATTAAAAGAATTAGTACAGTGTAGAAATAATTTGGAATTATTTCTAATAAATGTTTCCGACAAGGCTGATTTCAATTACTTTTCTCCATTATCTCAAAATGCAACAAGAACATACCCATAGTCTGGGAGCTGTGACCCACCAAAACAGGTAATAGCCTTCTGTCTTACTGTTCATATATGAGTACTATTAGGATCTGATAGTAACTTGTCACAATAGTTCATCTTGACTTGTGAGTCCTGGGTTTGGAGACTGCCTACCCCATTTCTCCTGATGTTGTGCTTTCTATGCAGCTGCCCAGACAGCATGTGGAGGGAGTCTGTATGTGATGGCACCAACCTGGATGCAGATGCCATTCTTGGAGATGAGTAGTTTTAGGGAGGAAGTGAAAGGCATGGTCAAAGGCCTTACAACTTGGAGGCAGTGAATGCGAGTCAGGGAAATAAGAAGGAAAAGGGGAATGGGTCTGGGAGAGAGTGATGGAAAGGAAGGGATAGAAGCACTCATCTGCTTCATTTACTGCACAGTTTCCTATTACTGCAGCAAATGAAGCTGGAATTCTACTGACAGTTTCTTTCACTGTATAACTCAAATTAATCCCCAGAGCATCCTGTGCACTAAATGAAGCAGGATCCTGTGGAGAAAAATAGTAGAGACTTGGAAAAATTAAAGACTGTGTTGCACTAGGGGGCTGAATTAACTTTGCACTAGCAATTTTACTTCTGGCTTTTCTTAACTTTAGAATACTTATCTTAGCAATTTATCATAGCATAATTTTAATCTAAGTTTGGGGGAGAAGACAGTTATGATAAATATAGGCAAATGATATGCACAACTGTAGAGTATGCAGGAAGCATTCAACCTGCTATATTCCCATGGAAGTACAACTCTTCCTGACCTCATTGTGTCATTGATTTGAGGAGATAATTTGCCTACTACTTAATCATCTTTGCTTTCAAAATACTATGAAAAGACTCACAGACCGAAATCTAGGAAGGGACTTTCTTTAAGAAGGAATTGTGGGAGGGAGATGCTTGCAAAATATCTGGTACAGTTACCATGAAAATGGTTTATAAATTCCAGGACACCTCTTCAAGGGTTTCATCTATATTATGTAAACAGTTGTTGCTTCCAGGTGTGTTGACCCACCTAACAGTCTGAAAGTGACTACTCTTTGTGAATTATTTAAGAGTTGGATTACAAATATTAATCATAAAAAGGACTGAAGCATTTGAATCTGGAGCTTTGTTTGCAGGTCTCTTAATGTAGCCTGGGACTGTAACTAATAGGTGCACATGAAGAAAAACATTTTGCTCTGCAGTCTTTTCCTCCCACATCTTTAGGGTTGCCAGAAATCCTATCTGTCAGCTAAAATGATGTTAAAGTTCTGCACTGCTCTAATCCAAATATGACAGAGAATAGGATTATCAGAAGCTGTTCAAATGTGATAAAATAAATGAATAAAAATGAGTCGAAGAGGAAAGCATGATATTAGTGGAACATGACCCAATTATATATGTAAAAATATACTCAACAAAATAGGTCAGAAATACTCGACTAGATGCATTTACATACTGTTTTGAATGTGGAGTCTCTGTGTAGCCATAATAGTATTATATAAGATTTTGATGCCTGTGTATATTTATCTATAATGAACTCACATAAATATGTAATTGAAGTGAGATACTGCAGTCTGACTCTTTTCTAGAATATGAAACTACATAAAGCAGGACATCAGGTTCCTCAATTGATGCAGACTTCACATCACTTCCTCTTTCTCTTCCATAACTCTGACAATAAAATTTCAATAGGTAATTTATATAAATTGAGAAAATACATTTTTGATCTTGAAATACCTGGAGTGCAACTGAAACGAAAATGAAGTTAATTCTTCCAATAATGAATTACCCCAGAAAGAAGCTTTAGTAGTCCTTCCAGATTAATAACACAATCTGAAAGGTAGGTATAGCTTCCTAAACAGTAGTAGAATGTAACTCTTAACTCTTAAATTGTGTTGTGACATTTTTTATACTGAAGAAATGTTATATTAATATGTTAATTTAAAGAAGAAACATGCACAATTTGAAGTTGTAATATATTTTAATATTGCCAGGAGAACTGGATGACTATTGGCTGCTCTCTTTCTCTAATGATAATAAAGGAAATACATGAAGTGGACTGAAAAAGAGAAATGATGTTCAGATCAGATGTAGCTATTTATTTTTGGTTCCCTTATTTTCTCATCATGTTAATGACTTATCTCTATATGTTGATTAGAAAAGTCTATTTTTTCAATATTAAAACGAAAGTATCTTTAAATATTATTTGAAGAACATGGAAAATTAATTGAAGAACATGATAAATTAGAATTTTATAGGACTTTGGCTAGGATTTGTTTTAAAATCTGGGCTTATTTTCTTTGTTCTATAAATAAAAGCAGTCTGAAGATCAGTGTCTTTAAAATAGCCATTGAACTTAGAATTAGTCGAACAAGCAAGTGACCTTTTAGTGTATTATGAAGCTAGTTGAAAATGGTCTTTAAATCCTGCTTTATCTTTAGCTAAAGAAAGCTCACAATTAGAGGCTGGGTTAACCCTTTCCTCAAGAAAGGTGAGAACAAACAAGACAGAAGTGAACACAAAAGAACAGCGGTAGGGATAAGGAAATCTATTCTATCAGTCTGCTAAAAACTGAGCAACATGGATTGCTTTTATAAATTAAGGTGGATTTAAAATAGTAATGCTAGTAGATTCCTGTATTACAGGTCCCTTTTGAAACATTCAAAAGAAGAATGTACTTTTTTGTTTTATGGGTGACTATCTAGAATAGCTAGCTATACCTAAGAAACCAGACATCTATTGAAAACAACTTTTTTCATACCTTCATTCTGTCTTGGTGTCACTGGAAATACTTTACCAAATGGTACAAATCTATAGGAATTCATTGTCCTAACCACTCCAAATCCAGATACTAATAACGGATGCTGTTTTTCTGATGTGAATTTAGGTGACTGTAAATAATTACAGCAAGCAGAGGTCATGTGATGTCTATTAACACTGAAATAATAACATTTATAAAATGTATGCTTTAGTAGTAACTTCCTCCAATTATACCTGAATTGGGATGTATTTGTCCAGTGGCAGAATTTGCCTCCCCATATGTAATCAACTGTATAGTATACTGTGGCTTTCTTGCGATGTGCCATCTGGTAGGAGACATCCTCCACCAGAGTAGAGGGAGTGCCAGCTTATAGTAGCTCAGCGAGGACTGTGTTGAATCTTCCCTCCTTCCTTTCCCCCTTGACTTTGTGGTCCTGCCCCCTCTTATACCATTTCTTGCTCTTGTATGACCAGATGGTAAGTCAGTTCAAGGAACTGAGCCAACAGAAAGTAGATCCAGGAGAGGAAAAATAGTAATTATTTTGGCTGGCTCAGATCACTGGACTTGCTCACAACCTACTCATTTGAGCATGAGTGCCAGTGCGAAGGAGGAGGCCTGACTGCGTGGCCAAGGGCAGGAAGAAGAGCAGGCAGGTAGAAGCCTTCATTTAGATGCTGCTATGGAGCTGTACAGTAAGTAGTCACTTTCTAGACAAGTTAAGGGGCTAATAGCAGTCAGGATTGATTTTTATGTGGTTGGGGAGGGAAGGGAGATTTGCAACAAGGAGAAACCTATCTACATTTAACTGTTTCTAATAGAGCAGAGTACGCTTCCTCTTTTATTGCTGAGTCCTGTCTATTAAAAGGGTTGATTTGGCACTTACCTTGAAGGAAGTACCTCATGTTACATTTGGGATATCACACTTTTCCAGTTTGACATTCCTAGATGTCTTCTTCTGTACCTTTGCATTACTGCATCCATAACGATTTTTGCCTTTTTATTTTTTGTTTTGGATAGTCATTCTTCCCAGTGCAATACAAAGAGAGACTAATAGCTTATCAGTGATGACATCAGTACATTCATGCATAGAAGTAAAGCAAATCTACTATTCCATTCTGTAATGTATCCTGATCATGTTATTGAACCAGGTATTAGTGTAGGACACTAGGTAACTCAGCACTTGATGGTGCAAAATGCTGATTTCAAAGGGAGCTCCAGATTTTATGCCTTGATGCAGTTCCTTGTAAACCCAAATATGTATTCAGAAAGACAGGAAAAGAAAACCACAACCTTGCCTGTTGTCCTGGTTCGAGTGAAAACAGAACTAATTCTGTTCAGTGATTTTACTTTTCAGTTCAGTACTTCTAACTCACTGCACTTGCTGAAGTTAGCAGCCTGTTTTCACAGACAGTGTCTGCTGCTGGCAGTGATAACTCCCCATGGATAGAGTTACTACCAAGGATTCTTGTGTACCACGTTGGGGAGTGCAGGAAAGTAAAAGGCTGCACCTGCAGGGAGAAGTGGACAGGGCAGGTGACCCCAAACTGACCAACAAGGTATTCCAACCCATATACGTCATATTGGGTATAAAGCAGAGGGACCTGAAGGGCCTATGGGCTTTTTCCCAGGCCCTTTTTCCCTCTTGGACTGTTTCCTCAGAGCATCCAAGGAGGACTCTGTCCGTTCTGCCTTCAATCCCATGTTCCTGAATGCGGTAGCAGAATCCAGCTCCTGAACACATCTCCCATCTGCTGTGGGGCCCAGGCTGGGACCCCCTGGTGCCTGCTCCACAGCATCAGTGGTGACAGTGATGTAATTACCATCAGGGGGGTTGGGTTCGATACTGGCTTTGTATATATTTATACATATTCTATTTTATTTTTATTATTATTATCATT
>JANHGN010011129.1:32921-65668 GCA_024605025.1 Megaceryle maxima
CAGATGCAGGACTCTGCACTTATCCTTGTTAAACCTCATTAGGTTCTGCTCTGCCCAGTTCTCCAGTCTGTCCAAGTTCTGCTGGATGACCGCACAACCTTCAGTTGAAATAATTGTGTAATTTACAGATTAAATATATCAACATTTAGGAAACATGAATGTGAGCTTTGATACAAAACTTAAATGCTGCTACTGCTAGGTTTTACTGAAGTAAATAAAATAGTCAGAATAGGAAGTAATATAGGCCATGTGTAAAATGATCAAAAGTATGCTTATTTCTTTAGGAAAAGTAACACATGGAGTGTTACTCTGTCAGTGAGTTCACAGAGCTTTTTCATTTTACACAGGATAGCTGACATTTTGTAGGATTAGCTGACATGTAGGATAGCTGACATGTTGTAGGATTCATCTTCCATAATTTTAACTTTCTATTTGAAATGATGCACTTTTTTTTTAATGTACCAATCAGAATAACTTTTTGATCAGTTCATCTTGAGTTTACTTCTCGGAAGGTGGTTGAAAATGATAATCATCTTATTTAAAAAACAAACAAACCAACCAACCAAAAAGACCAAAAACCACAAAAACCCCACAAAAAAACTAAGAAAACCTTTCAACAACACACAGACCAGCAGGATATTAATATCTGTGGATGATTAGCAATCAACTTGCAGAAATAACAAATGAATCACAGATTCATTTATGGAGGGGGATTGTGGGGGGGAGGAAAGCTCCGCAACAAACACTTGATATGGATACCTCATAATGCTACCCAAAACGTGTTGTGAGATAAAACATCTTTTCTAATCTTTTTGCCCAAGGCTGATTTTTGTGGAAAGTGTAATAAAGTATCAGAATAATTAAAACTTATAGTATGAAAGATGAAGCAACATGGGATTCTAGATTAGTTCCAGTTGTTTCAGTTTCAACATCAATAACCTGAAATAGTATCTAACAATTATAAAGATGAAGTATATCCTCTGAAAATCATAACAGAATTATGCAACCAGAAAGACATTAAACTAGAGGTAATTCTGGTTGCTATTTTCCACTAGGGTTCACAATGCTAATGCTATAGTTTGTATTAGGATGCTAGAGCAGGTATAGTGATGCTGAGGGGATTGTTAAGCAGCATACGTGTACGCTTTTTTTTCTTTTTTTCATATTTTTTTTTTTACTTTTATTCATGTATTTATACTAATCAAGAAATGCATTTTAAAGCAATTATGCCATCTACAGAATTGTTGGTAATTATGAAGTGCATTAATCACCCGTTCTGATCTGTCTGATTAGCAATTTTTAATCTTAAGCAAAGAAGAAAACACAGATGTATTGTAAATAAAAATAATTGAACTCTGTACTCTAGGTAAGCCGCTAAAAGGTCTGGAGAAAATGTCTTATGAGGAACGCCTGAGGGACCAGGGTTGTTTATTCTGGAGACAGGAGGCTGAAAGGAAACCTTAATGCTCTCTACAACTACCTGAAAGGATCATAGAATCCTAGAATGGGTTGGAAGGGACCTCTAAAGGTCATCTAGTCCAACCCCCCTCCAATAAGCAGGAACATCTCCAACTAGGTCAGGCTGCTCAGAGCCTTATCAAGCCTTGAATGTCTCCAGGAATGGGGCCTCTGCCATCTCTCTGGGCAACCTATTCCAGTAATCCATTACCCTCATATTATAGAACTTTTCTCTAATGTCTAAAGTAGAAGTACCCTTTTCTCGCTTAAAGCCATTACCCCTTGTCCTGTCACTACAAACCCTTGTGAATAAACCCTCCCCTGCTTTCTTTTAGGACCCTTTCAGGTACTGGAAGGTCATTTTAAGGTCCCCCCTAGTGCCTTCTCTTCTCCAGGCTGAACAACCCCAACTCTCTCAGCCCATCTTCATAGGAGAGGTGCTCCAGCCCTCTAATCATTTTTGTGACCCTCTGGACACACTCCAGCGGGTCCATGTCTTTCTTGTGTTGGGGGCTCTAGAGCTGGACACAGTACTCCAGGTGAGGTCTCATCAGGGCAGAGCAGAGGGGCAGTATCACCTGATTCAAAGAGAGTGTCACTATGGCTTAGACTAGTTGATCAAAGATGTAACAGTGCATTGGTTTGCCAAGATTTTAAACAAGCCAGACATAAAAGGATGTCTTTCCATCAACCACCCCTCCATGCTGCTTCATTATTGTGCAAGTTTTCTACCTTGTATGGTCAGCACTAAAATAACCTACAGTGCTGCTTGAATGTGTATGAGCAGGTTTCTTGCTTTGGTGGGTTTATTGTTTTTCAAATAAAAGTTAAAACAACTTTAAAAAAACCCAAACCAAATCTGAAAAACAAACCTTGTCTTCCCTGGTTTACACGCTCACTTTGTGCTACCTTGATCACCTGCACCTTCTCTGACCAGGGAGCAGAGGAAATGAGTATTTTTTGATATGTTGTTGAAGGTGGTAGATATAGCCAAAAAGCATATAGAGAGAATAATTTTTATTTACTTCTTGCTAGAATGACAGCTCTGTTTTCTTACTTACTCAACACATTCCCTTAATTATCAGCCATGCACTTGAAGGGAGCCATAAGTAAAATACAGTATATTGGCTATTTTTTAAAATGCTTTTCTATACTACCGGTAAATACTTAGCTTTATAATAATCTATTCATTTCCTTAGGAAGCCTGTAAAAACAGAATTTATCCCAATCCAATGCATGTAATTTTTCTGACAGAGAATGAGTCAGTAATGTCATCACATTAATAGAGAGTGATCAAAAGCATCCATTAGAATTCACATATCTAATGAAGGTATAGTTGTTTTATCTTTCTGATTATTTTAATGAATTTTGTGTTGCTTTCTGAACTGACAGTAAATGTCTGTTTATTTGGTTATTGCTAAATATCATTCTGGAGGTTAAGTGATGTTAAGATCTAGACATGGCATTAAATATGACAAAATATTTTTGCCCAGAATAAGTCTTTACAACTTTTGGGATATCGTTCTTCAATATACAGTTATAAGATTTACTTTGCCATAGTCTGGAAGATTATCAATTCATTTGACATTAGAACATCATCTTTTTCTGCTAAAAAACCCCTGTTTTCTCCTAAAAGTGTTGCTGTGTTTGATAAATATCTCACTCCCAGGGATTGTCAGGCTCTGTTATAGTAGTGGTATGGTTTAACCTACATTCATATTGCTCTCACTAGGTAAATTACTGTTATTAAACAGCACTTCAGTATTTGCAAACAGTCTAAATGAAATGCTCAGATGCTCTTGAGATCCAGCCGTACAATTGTGTGGGTGATGTGCCTCTTCCTGGCAACTCCTCCATGTTCACTTTGCACTGTTTTTCCGCAGCCGTAAAATAACATAATGAAGGCCTCATCTAATCCCTTATGAAGACAGTGACATTCACTGTATTCAGTGTAGGTAAACAGTATCCAGGCCTTGACCAAAGGCCAAACCTGTCGACCAAACTAACAAGTTTTCATCTATCCATGTGACATATTTTGGAATATTGAAGGGCAATTTTGGTAACTACTTCCTGGGTTCATCCCCTTGACTAAGTTTAGACTGAAGGGAAGTATGAATGGTTAGTAGTATGAAAATTCCTCGACACCTATGTCCTTTATAGCTAAACTTACTTCATAGTAGGAAAATTATCTTAGTTGTGTAACTTTGATTTGGCATAAAAGTGGAAGAAAGGAAGACCAAGCTCTGTTTCTTTCTTAAGATGATACATTACAGTGTAACTTGTATCTTCTTTTCCCTCAGTCTTTTATATAAACACTATTTCCTTAGCACTTTATGTAGTGCTTTTCAGGTTCAAAGCCCTTTATACAAATTATTTTAATTAGTTTTCACATCTCCTCTGAGAGAGGTAAGTAAATATCATTATCCTAATTTTTACAGGCATGGACTGTCATCCAGAGAGGTTAAGTAACTTGCCCAAGGCTGCAAGGGGGAATACTGTCATAACTAGTCCTGGAAACTCAAGAGCTATTATATCCTCAGTCTTTTACTTCATTTGCTAAGTGGCAACTTGTATTGTTAATTATTACTCCTACATTAGAGAAATACAGATTTTACCTGTTTGGTCTTAGCAATGGTTTAAGCAAGGAAGGAATCAAATTTTTTGCAGTCTGATTATACCATAGTAACATAGCTTCCTTCAATAGTAATGTCAAGTCACTTTCCTGCCATGTCTGTAATTAAGCAGAAAATGTAGTAGGCAATGCCCATTATAATTTTTCTATGGGATACTGCCCAATCCATAGTCACTTTGTCAGTTCAGGTCAAGTTACGCCTGCAGCTCTGGTTTATGGAAGATGCAGAAAATGCAACCTATGGAGATTTTTCTAAGCTGTGTGTGTTGGGCCTCAAAAAACTAAAAATACTGACTGTGCGTGCTTCTGCAGAGAACTCTTTTCTTACATAGAGAAGATTTTTAAAAGTAGTGGATTTGTATTTAAGTAATTCAAAATACCACACTGCTTTTGCTATTGTGTTTTGGAGGCTATTGTACTGCGTGTCTGCAAAAAGACTTGTCTCTTGGTCTTGTCCTCAACTAGAGGATGTTTAAGGAACTGAGTTTGCTGATTGAATTTTCCTTTTCCTTAACTTTAAGAGGTTAGTGAGAATGTAAACAGTTTAAAGGACTCAAAAGACTAGTCTGTATCATATTGTAAAGGTATAATGGATGAAAAAGAATGGAAAGAAACATTGATACTTTAGAAATGTATTACATCTCTCTTAACAGCTATACTGTAAAAAATGGAAATGTAGCCACGATATATATTATGTATATAATATATAATGTTGCTACAACTACTGACCCTTACTCTCCACAGAGAGCCACTTACTGTGCTAACATTAGCAAGATGCCATGAGGCTCATGTTGCCAATAAATGGGAAATGGGTGAGCACTTGCAGGTGTCCAGTCAGACAAAGAAGTGATGGAGGACAAATGGGAAGGGGGAGGCCTTTTGAGGAATCTTCTCTGCGCAGTAATTTTAAAGATTAGGATGAGAGCTCAGACTTGGGAGAGATATCATGCACTTCTGTGTCTGAACAGAGACAGACCTTTTCTTTGCTAACTTGAGCTTGAATTGTTGTGAGATTTTTCTGTCAGGTTTTACTTGTTTCACAAGGAAAGATGTAGAATGATTTACACACACAGAGGCCCTTGCTTCTTTCTGAGATGTCATAGGTGGTGTGAGATTTCTCCATGTGGCTGCTGAGTGCTACACAAGAGCCCTAAGAAATCCACAGCCTGTTGCAGTGCTGGGAGGACTTCTGGCAGATGCTTGGTGTACCTGAGGGTATGTCAGCACGACTGACCTCACTGGGACTTCTCTGATTGTGTTTACTAAGTCCTGTAAAACACTTAACAGAATATAAGCCTCCTTGTGAATTGCTTTATGCAGACATTTATACCAGAACAGAAAGATGAAAAAGAGGAAGCCCAAGCAAGACAGTGACATAACACACTTTATGAATCCAAGTGAAGAAAAAGTGTTTTGCCAGACATTCTGGAAGCTACGTACTCAGCGTATGTGCAGCAAGAGAGATTTTATCTGCTACCAACAGGGTAGCAAAATTACTCATTGATGGAAGTGTTAGGTAATTTTTCATTATAATAATTAAACTAACTGGAGTCTTTGTGGATGGTTAGTATGTAAAACTTGGAAAATAAAATTGGCTAGGATGCTATCCTCCCTTCCTTCCAAACTCACATACTCCCATTTATATTGAGATACAGATTATTTTGTTTATAAATTCAAACAAAATCTGTCCAGGAAGAATCAAATCACACATAACTGTTCGTAGTATGTGCTATCAAAAGCATCTTCTGAAGAGCATCTTGCTCTTTGGTTTCAAAACATATGCATGTGTTTAAGTATGATTTGCAGGTGACTATACTGAAAAATTATTTTTTCCATAGCATGAGTACAATTAATGATCAAGGATTATCTTAAACTATTAGTGAGATAAAAGTAAATGGTCTCTCTGACACTGGATTTTATGAATCACAGGAATTAAATATACCCATAAAATTTTAAAATTTCCCCATTTCCCAACACTGAATTCCCCCAAGTTTGGTTGCTTGTATAACATCATCTAGAAATTTTGTTAGTAAAACTTAAATGATACAGAATTAATTTCTGTAAGTATGAACTAAGGGTATCTTTTACTTTCCTTTGCTATAGTGTGGGTATTTTAGCTTTCTGTATGAGTTGACTGCAAGCACTTCAAAATGTCAATGTACTTTTTTTTTTTCTTTTGCAAACTCTTTATTTGTCATTTTTTAGATGAATATGCCTCAGTTGGCAAAAACACTTAAGATTTGTGTGTTGGTGGTGAAGAGGTCACAGTGATTTCATGTTCTCTGACTTCTGACCCTCTCTCTGTTCTGGCTTCATGTCATCACTGGCAGGAGAACCAGCATCATCAGCCTCATGCATCCTGCAGTCATGAAGTTTTAACTACTCATAAGCTATGAAGCTGATTTTGTTTGAACTTGGAAACTTTAAATATGGCCTCCTGTGTTACCTCTGTGTGGCTATAACAGTATGAAACGGAAGGACAGACACATTTCTAGGGCTATGGAAAAGACAAAGAAGGTAAACTATGTAGGTGATAAAAGCAAAGATCATTTAGAAAAATATTGAAAAGCATATTTTTGAAACAGTAAATCAAGTATGGCCTTATGTTCTCTTTTAAACAGAAAAGAGCATTTAGAGAACAGCCATGTATTCCTTTTGTCTCCCTGCTTTAACCTTCTTGCAGGCAGGTAAGAAGGAGGGCCTGTTGATTAGAGAAGCCTACATCCCTCTACTGAATTCGCCATCAGGGCCAGGAAGAGAGCCAGGGAATGAAGAGAAAAGAAACCAATACTGGTTATATCAAGATCAGGAGTCCTTAATCATGGATCCATAGGTTAAAACAGCAAGAGATCAGCTAAGATTGAAAGTCAGATCAGCAGCAGGAGCAAAAACTGGAATCAAAGGAAGAAACAAGGTAGTGAACTCATCCTGCTGTTCAGAGGTCTTCCATGTGGCTGCCTTCTGACTCCTTGGGGTGGTTCGCTTCTTGCAGGAGAAATCCCAACTGTGACACCTGATTTGTCCCCAAACAGGCAGTGAATTCATTATTGTCCATACGTGATAGGGTCTTTAAAAGTCACAACATTGGAAGAAATTATCACAGGATTGCAAAAGATAGCAGTTTTCATGTAAAACCTACTTCTGGATTACTTTGCAAAATTCTGAACAAGTGCTTAGAAACAGAAAACTTTTTTCAAGTGGTGTTCTTTCTAAAGCAAATAGTATCAGAACAAATAACCAGGAAGAGTAATAGGCTGAAGCGGTGAACAACAGTGTTGCCATTTCCAATCCTGTGTTCACTTCTCACAGAAGCATTACATTCCTGTCGTGTTCAGTGCTGAAGTTTATCTGAAGACTTCACAGGAAGTCCTGTCTCTTACTTAAATCTGTGATTTAAATGCTACTTTGTTATGCTAGCTTGAGCAATTGCAAAAATCTGCCTTTGAAGTTTAATAGGCTGCAAGTTACAAAAAGAGTAATTTTAATCAGTTTTTAGTGTCTAGATATTCTTGGCATGGTAAATGATTGCATCCTGCCAGGTGACATTTTCTTGGATGCTAATATTTGACAAGCGAACCTGACTCTGTAGTTACTGGAATCATCTTCCTTTTTGTTGAGGTCACTTTGTTTTAGTACGACTGTTACCGTTCATCTTAGCTTAGGTGCAGGAAGACATATTCCTTCTATCAGCTTACTTCAGAGGTAAAAATATTAAAAAAATCTATTTGTATGTACAGGAATGATGGACCAGGCTGTAACTCCTTAGACCTTAAGGACCAATTGAAATATTCGTATAGATGGTTTGTATCTTTCCCTTGTTTTTAATGAGATGGATCAAACTTGAAATAAATAATTTCTGAGAGAAAAAGAAACCAAATGTGAAAGATAGTCAGATATTGCGCAGTTTGTACTAAACTATCGAAAATGAACCATGTAGCAACAAAAATAGAAGCTATGATTACTAGCATTTCCAAGAAAATTGCTTTTGCCAGGAAGAGTCCAATTACATGAACAGTTCTAACACAGCATAAATCTTCCTTCCCCCTTTTTTGTAATAGGATGGGGAAGTGAGGTTTCAACTCGGAGCTAAGAACATGAGTAATCTTTTAAGTAATACCCTTCAATTTTCTCATATAAAAACTTAATTTGATGTGCATTATGAATGAAGTCTTACCTGCTACAGGAGTGATATCCTATGGTAATATTGAATGAAAATGACACTACTGATGACTTTAAAGAGTTAACCATTTGATATAGCCCTGGCTGGTGAAACTACATCTTGTAACATGCACTAAATTAAGGTTTTATATGCATAGGGAAAGGGAGAAACAGCTTTTGCAGTGCCTTGTTTTATAGCTCTTTGCTTCCAATGTCTTAATTTTTACATGACATCGAATTTTTTTTGAAGGTGAAATACACAGGTTTAAATTAAGCTTCATTTATGCAGCTAAATGGTGACAAGGAGCAATTTTGAAAACCTCATTATATGATATATTTATAAGCTAAACTCAATGTCTCTTATTAAAATGAGGAAGCTGTGGGTTTTCTCTTCTTAAGTAAAATTTGAGGCTTTTTACCAGAAAGGGAAAACATGGAGCAACGTACCACATACATATTTGAATGTAAGTGAAAATACACTCTTCAAACAGCTGCGCTCCAGACTAGGAGTACAGTTCACCTTTCACTGTGGTGGATAAGCTAGGTACTGTTTTGGAAAACAGCGGTACAAGCTTATGTTGATCTCACATGGTTCTTCTCACAATTTAGCACATATATAATGTTAAAGCTGTGAAGTCAAGCACTAAAACCCAGTTAGGCCTGACTATAATGTTTCCCAGGTAAATTTATTTCCATTATCTTCATATATTAGGATAGGCTTCTTCCCCCCAGTCATACAGGAACAGAAGCAACAAAAGTGGTTTTTTTCTTTATCAGTGTCTCTAACCTCTGAAGATTATTCTGTCTTCTTGCAGTCCTTAGCATTGTCTACTGCCTCATTGTCCAGCTGAGACAGATGACTGAAAGCTTAATATATAATTAAAGACCCACAAGAAGGCTAAATTAAGGTTGTATCTTGCTCCAGTAAAATGCAGAACATTATTGATATTGTAGAACATTATTGATATGAGTATCAGAGGAAATGGATGTGGAGTTCATGTTGTCATTGGTTTTATGCCAGCTTTCTCTCGCAAAAATAGCAGGTCAGATTTAGGATCAGCCACAGCTAACAATTTTTAATAGCTTCAGCCTGACCAAATTTGCATGTATGTTCATGGGTCAGTGCTTTTGACTTCTTTCCTCTATCCTCTCCTTTTTAAAACAAAACAAGTAAACTAGAAAGACTGTGGGGAAGGTGGAGGAGGGAGGTGAGGGAATGCTAGCACTTTAAAAAAAAGTTTTGTATTTATTCTTCAGCTTAGTTTTTGAATACCAGTACTTCAATCTAAGAGCTTGATGTGCCTCTCCCACCCCCTCCTCTGAAGATTGGCAGAATAGGAGGTGAAGCACAGATTATTTTAGCCCCATTGTTCAGTCTTCCAAAGCTATAAGCATCTGAACAATGACTGTCTAATTAAAACACATTAGCTAGGTATAATGTGGGTGTTATGGGGTCTGTATTATCAATAATAAAATAAGTTTAATGATATTTTAATATGATTAATCAACTAGACACAAGAAGAAACAGATTCTTCAGCTGTTTTGCTAGACTGGATACCAGTTGAAGAGCCTCTTTTTTCTAAGAAAGAATATCAAAGGGAGAACACCATAGATCCATTTAAGCCAATCCTAAAATAATATTGCTTAAGGAGAAAAAGGAAATTAAATGCCAGGTATGATTATTTTGGAAGTCATGGAAAGTTGTTTATGTGACCTTACAAGCCATTTAATAATGAATGAGACTAGAGAACAGTAAATGTGTTTATTGATCGAACATTAGTAATTTAGTTTCAACACACCGTGTTTAGGGTCTGATTCATGGTTCACTAAAGTGGAAACTTTTCAATAACACACATGGAGCCATCTGTAATAGTTGAGGAATGCTTTATTTTGGTGTAGTCATTGCAGTGTTATTTCTTAAGGGTTAGTTTAACTCCATCATGTATCTTGTTCAGATGAAAAGAGGAGAATGCTACTCAAATAACACTGGCAGGGGAAGCAATGCAGGTAGTCCTGTCATTGTGATAACTCCTACAGTCCAAGGAGCTTGGACCAGCCTTTAAATTGTCATGGCCGGCTAGGCAAAATTAAGCTAACTTAATTGAATTCAGGCCATAACCTCTAATCACAAGGTATCTGAACTTTGGAAAAGCTGGTGTCCAGGTAAGAAATTCTGACCTTAGTATGTTTTGGTTACATATAAAGCAGGTGAAATTGGTTACAAGGTGTATCTGGAGCTTCAGAAAGCTGTTCTCAAAAACTATTTCTAGACAACATAATCGACTGACTATGAAATGCAATAGCAGCTGTGATTTCTAATAATAATACTTTTTTTTCTGTACGCCAGAACACATTTGTGTTGACATTTAAGTATTGCTCAGCTAAGATGTTTCACAGCTTGAGGGAGAGGAAAATTTTATCTTCCTCAACACATCAGGATTCTTTTTTCTGAGTGACTAGCTTCAAAATAGGGAAGGGGAAAGGACTGAGCAGCAGAAGGGTCACTGAAGGATGACCATTCCAGTATAGCCTTTCCCCTGGTGTGCCATTTTCCATTTGAGTTCTGCAGCTGCTCTGTTCTTACTTTCTTCCTAATTGGCTGCAGTGCCTTATCAGGATCTCTCTGTGAAAACTCTTCCTACCATCCCACATCGCTGTTTGAGAGGCTGTTGCCAGCAGTTAGAGCAGTTTATCCAAATACTGGATGCCATTGTTGCTGACTCCAGGTAAGGAGAGAAAATGTTGTAAGACCTCAGTAAATCTGGCCACCACAGCACCACTGGCCATCTCCATCTGACACAGTTGTGGTGGGTTGACTGTGACTGGGTGCCAGCTGCCCACCAAACCACTCTATCACTCCCTCCCCCACCCCCAGCAGGACAAGGGGAAGAAAATAAGATGGAAAAAAACCCCACGTACCTCAAGATAAAAGCAGTTTAATTAAAGCAAAGCAAAGGCCTCACTCAGAAGCCAAGGAAAACAAGATTTATTCTCTACTTTCCATCAACAGGTGATATCTGGCCCCTTTTCTAGGAAGCAGGGCTCTAGTGTGTATAATGATTGGTCTGGAGGACAAGCAGATGCACCCCTCTTCCACCTCCTTTTCCTTAGATTTTATTGTTAATCTGACATTTTATGGTATGGAATATCTCCTTGGTCAGTTTGGGTCTTCTGTCCCTCCCGAGGTCTTCTCCACCCCATCCCACTGGGAGACAATGTTGGAAAAACAGCCTTGGTGTTGTGTGAGCCCTGCCCAGCAGTAGCCACAACAGGAGTGTGTTATCAAAACCTTTTTAGCTCCCAATACAAAACACAGCACTATGAGGGCTGCTGTAGGGAAAACGAACTCTATCTCAATCAGACCAAATACAACAGTGCTCCATCATATCTCCAGGCTCTACATAGTGTTTTGGAAGGCCCAGAAGGTGGCTAGTGACTTTTCTGCACTCATGTGACCTCACAGAAATACCTCATTCAAAAAGAGTCACAAAGAAGATGTGTTTTTTCCCTCTTTTGTTTATGGTCAATATTTGCCACAACATTTTGACTCTGTAATTCATAGTGTTTGTTAATATCTGACTTCCTCAACATATCCAGTGGAATATATGGCTTTTATGTCATTTGATAAGAGATTTTTAACCTGGGCATAATATACTTCACTGTAAGAATTCAGCATTAAATAACCTCACTTATTAGCTGGGGCATTTTAGACTGACATCAAATATGATCAATAGACTGTACGCACTGGAAGGACACTGCCTCTCTTTGCTGCTCCTCAAGGAAAGAACAGTAGCAAAATAACTTCATGTCATTTCTCTTACACATCAGAGTGAGTCACAGAGATTGATCATTACTGTGAGTTACTGCATTTATAAGCCCTTTTTAAAGTTGAGATAACAGTTCACTGCGGCATCTGCTTCCTTCCCTCCCTCCCTTCTGATATCACTGAGACCCTTCCTTCCTTCCTCTCTCTCATAAAAGAAACTGGTATCACTGAGACCTCATTCAGCTGCAATAGCAGTAGTCTGAGGTCTGGTTAGCTTGCACAGTTTGTCAGTGACCCTGATGTAACTTACACCAAGGTTAGACTTTCTGGAGAACTTCAGAAACAGTGTTTTCGAACATTCAGGGTACATAATTGAGTCTTTTTATGCTGCATTCATTATGCATATTTCCTGTGAACTCTTACATGGTGTAATAGAAAATACAGGGACACAAATTTCCATCTGTCAGCGAGGATTCAGTTAATCCAGACCTGCTTCCCCTCATTCCCAGCTGAATGGCAGAGATTTTCTAAACCCAGTAGAGAATTTTTCAGCCTGAGCATCTGTATGCCGTGGCTTCTGGTGTGTGTTGCTAGCAGATGCGTCATGCAATGCAGACATCTTATGTACTCTCAGGCCATTTCTCCCCATTCCTTCCCTGAGATAGGTGAGCCTTTCGGTGGTGACTTACCTCACCATGTAGGAAAGGCTCATGAAAGACTGTGTCTGCTTTTCCATGAGCACTTTCTGGAAAAAGTTCTTAGGTAGAATTAGTGCAATAAAAGCTATATTGACACTTCTATCTCAAGTATTTTCATTGTCTTGTAGCTCTTAAACTTTCTAGCAGGCACTGACAGTGACAAATATCAGTTGTAAGCCTATTCATTTTCAAACATGTTTAAGTAAAATTTATAGATCTGAATTAAGATGTCTTGTGCAGCTTTGAGGTTTTGACAGTTTAATGTTCAGAGGAATAAGTACATAGCCTCAGGAAACTTGAGTGGTTTTTGGAAAACAGCATCTCTGCTGTTCTTATAGATGGATTCTTCAAAGTTATTTAATAAAATGATGTTAAATTTTGAAGAACAATGTGGCGAAGAGCATGGGTGAGATCTATATTTCTGATTTTTCTACCGTGTACTCTCATTTGGAAGAAGCCATGAACTTTGTTCTTTTTTTATTGTTTGAAAGTGTGGAATAAACAGGTGAAGCCTAACAGTATGATATTTGTCTTTATTAGAACCCTAGGTTTTTTGGCTAATCTTCCTGATTTTATAATTCATTGTCTATACCCTTTGATTTAGAGATGTACGTGAATAGTTTAAATTAAAAAATAATTTTTTTAAAACTAATTTAAGTTTGTAAATTATGCATATGTCATCAATGTATGGGGAGGCCATTTTATAAATGCTAAACTTAAAAATGTGCTGCTTTTTTTTTTTTTTTTTCTCCCCAAAATTGCCTAATTGTGTTCAGTGACTTTAATTTTCAGCTCAGTCTCTTCTAACTAACTGCTCTTTCTGAAGTTAATGACATCTTTTTGCAGACAGCCTTTGCTTCTAGCAGTCAAAACTCCATATTTAGAGCTACTACCCAGGACTGTTATGTAGACAAAGGTCACTGCTAAATCTTGTGTACCATGTTGGGGATGCAGAAATAAAAAGGCCTCACCTGAGGAGAGGAGTGGACAGGACAGGTGACCCTAAATTGGCCAATAAGGTATTCCTGCCCATATATGTCATATTTGGTATAAATCTGAAGGATCACAAGGATCAAGCTCTCTTCTTCAGTGGCCAGCATCCAAGGAGGACTCTGCTTGTTCTGCCTTTGATCCTGACCCATATGTTCCTTAATCCAGTTTCTATCAGCCACTGAGCCCAGTCTGGGATTTCTCCAGTGCCTGCTCCACAGCATCAGTAGTGACAGTGATGTAGTTGCCATCGGGGGGGTTGAATTCAATATTGGTTTTGTATATATCTGTATATTTTCTGTTTTATTATAATTACTTTCATTAAAGCTGTTTTAGTTTTCTTTTCCAGTCTGTAAGTCTCTCTTCCTTATTCCCTTTCCCTTCCCCTTTGGGGAGGGAGAGGGGTTACCAGAGAGCATCTGTCACAGGCCTAAATCTTAACAAAAATAAAACCTGGAGTGGTAAGAGCTTTTCAAAAATAAACCCAAAAAACCCCAACCAACCAAAACAAACAAACAAACAAAAAAACAACCAAAAACCAAAACAAAACCAAACCCCCAAAACACACCCCCCCAAACCAAACCAAAACCAACCAACCAAAAAAAATCCTCCAAAAAACCAAACCAAACCAACCAACCAAGAAACCAAACCAAATAAACAAAACCAAAGAAACAAAAAACAACCAACCAAAGAAACTTTTATTTTTAACCATGAGCTAGATAGCTTCACATAATGATTTCCTAATCAAAGTACATTTTCTGTAAAGCTGTGCAAAATTGAGGCTTTGCCACTTTTACCAAGCAGACGCTTATATTTTTCTTTGTACTGCTAATATTTTGTCTTGTCTCTGACTGTCAATGTCATGCATATGATGATTTTAAACCTTTCCTAATGTTGTCACATGTGACTCTTGTTCAGACTTTATATCTAATTTGTTCATGGGAAAACTGTAGGAGAATGGGTCCAGGCTTAAGAAGATAAATTTTCTGTGACCCCTGCTTCCAGCAGCAACAGGCTAAGGCCCCACAACACATAGGTGAGAGGTTCAAGTAACTTATACCAAGCCACTTCATAAGCATATTGCAGGTTGGAAAATCCTATAAATCTTGATGGGAAATCTTGAATTCTCCGAGTTGTGACATGGAATGGATTTGGGCTCCTTCTAGTCCAAGCTGAACTGTGATAAGAACCAGGAGGATTAATAGAACAAAAAGGGTCACAGTTTAAGGATTGTTTCCAGTTGGCCTGAGCTTTGTAAGAGTTAAATGGGGAAGGTGAGGCTACTGTGTGTTCATAATGCACCCTGTTGTGTCTAGGTAATGCAGCACATATGGCTTTCTCTCAGGAGCTGTGGGAACAGTGGGAGAGCGTAGGTGCCATATGTTCTGCTATACCTAGTTACTTGCAGGAAGTTAAGGACGATGTGGCAGTTTTAAGTTATAATTTCCTTTTATTGGTGTGTGTCTCAACTTTAATGTCCTCATTTGCATAAGTTTAAATAACTATGTAAATTATAGCTTTGAAACTGACATATGGTATTTTATGTGCACGTCTATCCTCTAATGTATACTTAAGGAATACAACACTTTGACTAATAGACCCCAAATGCTGCACTAGAGACATGTTGCCTGCTTCTAGTGTTTCTACATTTTATGCCTGAAAGAAAATAAAGGAAAAAAAAAAAAAAAAAAAGGGAAATAAAATAAAGGAAAAGAAAAAAAGAAAAGTCCTTTTTATTTCAGGACAGTTACTTTATGTAGGAGGCTGCTGAGTCTCTCTGGAATTCAAACTGAACAGAGCATAACATAAACGGCATGTCACTCCAGAGCCTAATGGTTTTAAGAAGTCTAATTATTTAGATTATTCAAAGTCCATGTGACATTAAAATTTCCAATGCTTGTATTCTAACTTTAAAGGAGGTTACTGATGTAAAATAATTGCTTTGGTGCTCCTGACAAACGCCTAGTCAGTCACCTCTTTTTCACACATGAAATTACAATGGAAACCAATATTATTCCTGCTGTAATCCTGCATATAGTTTCTACTGTTCAAAGACAAATTGTAGTAAGGTGGATTTCATGATGTTTAGTTGAAGTAACCTCCTTTATTCTTTTTAGAATCACAATTTGCTGTATTTAGGATCCAGCAGAGTTTGTACTTGTTAAACATGATGCATTAACATTATTCAGTAGTTGTTTTGTTTTGTTTTGTTGCATGTGACCAATACCACAAATAGCTTACAAATAGGAAGCAAGTACATACAACAATTTTATATTCTTATGTTATAGCATTTTATTTTTTTTACACATATTGTGCTATTATTCAGTTTGCTATTTCATCTCCTAAAAGGCAGTAATTTTTTTTTTTGCTGAGTTACTTCTTTGCTGAATTACCTGCTGAGTAACTTCTTATGAAGTCAGGAATGATGCATCTGATGTTGTTGCTGGGGTTGCAGTTTACAGAGTCTTGGTCTGTGCTTCTGATGCTGAACTTGTGTATGCTGTGAGACTCTTGAAGCTGCATCCCTTTACCATACTATGCAGTCACTTGCAAAGCCATAAAAGATTTTGGTGGGACACAGCAGGAAATACAGAAGTTAGGTGGTGTGGAAAATTCCCTTGGGACCTTCACAGGTTTGGCATACTGCTTGCCAGGAAGCCTTGCAGTTTATTTCTATTACAACAATTCTTATAAACCAATTGGATACCAATTCTTCAATGTATCCTTTGCAGCATGTGTGTAGGCACACTTCTTCATGCTTTAGCTACTTGGAGAACAGGATCTGGGCATCTGGGTGTGAAATGTTATAAGGTGTCTATAAAATATTTATAAAAGATATGAAAGAAGAAATGAAAGGTAGATGATGCTAAGTCTCTTTGTTACTAAAATGATACTGGAGTGCTCCCCCTCTTTCTTTCCCCTCCTCTCCCCCTTCCCCCTTCATCCAGCAGACTTGCTGTGGACTTCTGAAGTTCTTGGCTGGCCAGGAATTCTGTATTTCTGTAACTCCTGATTGCATCTGTCTTCCTGATTAATTTCCTTGAAATCCTTCAGGAGGTCAATGCAGATTGATATTTTCTCCTAAAACTTGTCTTTTTCTTTAATCAGCATATTTCTCAACTACAATAAAGATCCTCTGTTCCTTCAGAGACATAAACGTCTGTTAGACACAGCTACAGTTTTCTGTATTGATTAAACAGTTAAGAATTCATCAACTCAATGAAAGATGATAATCTCCCCATGTCTTCTCTGTGAGACTTAGGGCAGGATTCCAGGCAATTCATTGCAAGCAACAAGAAACATTTCCGTTCATCATCTCTGCTTTCTCTTTCATCACCATTCCCAGTCCTCAATTTGGGATAGGTATGGTACTGACCAAGAGCTGGTTCATCCCACTTAATTAGTAAGTTTACTTAATGCAGTAATAAATGCATATAGTTTCTCTAGTGATGATAATTAACTGCTTTGGGATGTCACTTCATTTAGAATGGTTGACACCCTACATCTTCATTCACAGGATGCTTTGGCACTGGGATAAAGGCAAAGAAAGAAGCAAGTGAAGTATCTTGTGTTCTTCCTGATATTAGCTGTACTGTTGTTTGCTAAGGAGAGTATTGACATGTTGCTTCATGTCAGCAAAGCAACTTGTGAGCATAAACATAAAGCATCACAACAGTAGCATTTTCTTAAAATTCTAAGTATTGTAGCTGAAAATAGAGAATGACCCAGTTTCATTTTCTAAGGTTTATCAAGTAATAGCATTAATATATTTGCTGAAAAAATGAATGTGAATTCAAGTAGCCTTCAAGGATCTTCATCTGGGTTGTTTTGTTCTGTTTTGGCACTGTTTTGTTTTGGTTTTTTGAATGATGATGGCAGTCTAGTATTCTTAATCTAAGGGGGAGTGAGATGTTTTATGTTATCTGAGAACTTTTATACCCAGAAACAGTAATTAACTACAATTCTTCTTCCTAGAGACTTTTCTATGAATTGCATTTTAAGTAAGAATCCATATTTAAGTGTTTAAAAAACAGATAAACAGTACAACAGTATTGTGTCAATAATAGATGATTGTTGTTCTGTTACACCATCAGGTATTGTAACATGATTCGTTATGTGTAATCAATGTGTATATAACTTGGAGATGTTATATGATAAAGGAAAACATTTGATACTTGTTTTCATCTGATTTTATGATCTGTTAGGGTACCAAGCTGGTACTCGGGAGTCTTGAGTTACAGTCCCAGCTCTACTCAGTGGTCTGTGCTGACCCTGGGCAAATTATTCACCATCTCCATCTGGGCTGTTAATACAGCAGTGCTAGTCTCTCTAGTAAAATGCTTTGAGATTGACTGGTAAGTGCCAATGGATTGTGAGTTTCTGCTACTTATAAGCCAACACACACATTCCTGCCTTTTAGGATTGGTAGGTAGTGTAGCAAAGGGGTTACCTCAAAAATGTAGGTTTGCTGTCTATTTTGACTCTTAATTTTATTAGAGTAAAACATTACAGTCAGTGACATGATTGGCATTAAGATGGACAAAGATTGGTAGGTAGACTCTGTACTCATCTAAATTATGATCAAAGTGGTGCATTGCTTTACTATGCATTACCTAGATCATTCCTTCTCTATTCTTGCCCACCACCATTAAGTAAGGATTTATTTCGCTTGTAGCCTTTTTAAGAGGGAGGGAGCAAACTACTCAGATTTGCTGTCGTTCACATTTGTAACCTCTTTCGATGAGGACTGAAATGATCCCCAGCCTGACCAGTTAGGTCAGGAAACACAAAGAAGTTTCCCCACCCTACCTTGACGGGTGCAGTCTGTTGTTACTGCAATTGCCAGTTATGGGGAGCACCAGCTCCCACAGGTAGATACACAAACAGCACAGAAATACGGGTTCACACATTCCTCCACATCCCTGACCTACTTAAGAAACCTCTTTGTGACATAAGTAGCTGGGCTGTTGATGAGCAGATGCTTCTTCATCTTTCTGATGCAGTGGATTTCCACACTGGTTCTTTGAGTCGTGTATGACATACCTGGGCAGATTTGCCTAGGTTTTAGCTACTACAATGCAGTGTAGTCTGTTCTTTATTTATTTCAGTATTTTTTACAGCTATGTTTAAAATGAGCAGAACACACTTTGATTAGGAACAAGCTTGATTAGCTCTGCCCATTATGAAGCAATCAAATGCTTTTAATTACTTCCATGACTATATGTTTGTTTGGTAATATTCTTTCAAACTGAGGCTTTTAATTGCTTCTTTGGTGGTTCATTTCACTAGAAATGTCAGTTGTATGAATCTTTCCACTTCCCCATCTCCTTGTATATAAATTTCTCAAGTGTGCCTTCACTATAACTTGTGTGTATGCCTAAGTCAATATTTCTGTAATAGCACTGGCTTCTCCTGACTGTTATCTTTTCTTGACAATCTTTATAGAAGTATGCATTATAAAAATCATCTGTGAGAGTGCAGCCTAGCTGCTTTGTATCAGTTGTCCATTGAAGGTACCTTGTCTAGTATATACTGCTGCAGAGCTCTATCTCATGTTTTCCTTTCTGTCCTCCAGGGAAAATTCTATGGAGCAACCCTCCTTTCTATTTCAGAAGCCAATGACTTGCTTGTAAACATTACAGTCCTTACGAGTACTGCTAGGGAAAAAAAAAAAAAAAAAAACAACAACATCTACCAAAAAGCCCTGCAATTTATCAGATGGTTTGAGACTGTGACATTCACTTACTATTATTCCAGCCTTGGAGTCAATAGTAAAGGTGCCACCAGGAAAAGAGAACCTGACTGTCTCATTCCCACTGATTTTTCACAGTGCTCAGAAAAGATCACTTACCAGGTCACTATTTTGAACAGACTGAGAAAACAAAATCACCCAACCAAGAACTGCAAAATGGATCTAATTTCTCCAGTCTTTTGAGTAGTCTTTCTGTGAGAGAAGTATGTAATGATGCAAAATTGCTTGAAGTCTTGGAGTTAGAGCACGCAGAAAGTTTGAATCACTCTGTGTCAGGAGTAGGTGTATCTTGAATCTTTAGCCAGTTTTGTGTAGTAAGGAGTATTAAATATAAAAGCCTCTCTTTATTTTTTTATGTACCAAATGTATGTGTACAAAAAATATGTGTTTATCCCAAGTCTAGTCTATTGGTGATAAACTCCCAAATTTTAACACAGGTACACTCTACAAAAAAATAAATTCATCTGCTTCCTCATTCCAATGCATCTAAAATATCTAGACCTGATCTGGCTTGATGTCTAGCTCCATCCTGGATGCACTGTTGATGGTAACGTTTCTGAGAAGAGTCTGAGATCTTCTATATCCCTGCCATGTATTTGAGCATGACCAACAAGATGCAGCCATGTTCTGTTCCTCCCAGTAACATTGTAGAAGCATTCCTGTTCTCTCTGGTTTTCTTCCAGTGCAACTGTACAAATTAACAGGAGCACATTTTACCCTCTTTTTTTTTTTTTTTTTTTAAGCAATAAGATGTACTTTTGTGTTTTCTTGTAGATATTTGACTAAGAACTTAATTGAGAGATAAAAATAACTAATTGCAAGTTCTCAAATATCACTGTGAAGACTTCGCCTTGCTTCCCTTTCAGATATGACCTATCAAGATGTAATGAAATGTAGAGTGTTCAGAATAACTCTAAGGATTTTTGTAGTTTCCGTTATTCTCTGTAGATGCAGAAAGTTTCTACTGGAATTTCTCTTCATGCCTGTTTTAGGGTACTGGTGGAATGACAAGTAATGCTTAATTTCTTTACATTAGGAGTATAACTACTGGTGTTTGTTTAAAATGGGTCCAGATTAGTTGTCAGAGTTTATTTTAAGTCACTCAGTCTCATCTGAGACTAATTCTGATCATGATACAGGAAAATTTCTGCTTTCAATTGGTTATACATCGATCCCCTTTTTGAAGTAACAACGCAAATGCCAGGAGAAGGACCATTAAGTGTTCTCTCTACTGCCATCAGGGACATACAGAAAACCATCTATAGCTGATGTTAAAAAGGCAGGGGGAAATGAACATTCATTCCTATAGTGATATGCATCATATTAAAATTCTGAATAGAAAGATACAGGAAAGATGCACAACAACTACCGAATTTGATTGAAGTGTTAAGAGGAATTCTGAGACAGATAATACATTTAACTTCTATTTCTTTTGTAAAGACGGTCAAGCTATTTTAGAAACTGAAGTTTGAGAAGCCAGATTAAATTATAGAAGTATAAAGTACAAAAAAATATTATCTTGGCAGTATCTCTCTCCCTTACAAGCCATAACAGTTAGTAATTCAGTAAAAAAAACCCTAATCACATGGCTTAGGTGTCCAATTTTAGTTATAAAAAGCATATGTGATTTGTGCATAATCTATTAGGGTATCATTATACTGTTGTGCTTAAGCAAATTCCCCCAAAGTGTGATTAATTCCAGAATACTTAAAATGTTATTTTCTTCTTATTTCTTACCAAGAGTTTCAGTCAGCTGTAATAGTAGTAGGTAGTCACATAAGAAATACGTGTTGTGGTAGTGTAAAACACAAGTGCTGGCAAAAGAAGGGTGTAAAAGTAAAGCAGCAAGAAATATTCGTGTGGTGAAAGTATGGAAAGAGAAAAGAGGAAGATAACAAGGATGGTTAAGGAGGATGGGTGGGATACTGTTGAGGATCAACACATTCTTAAAAGAGAGCAGTCAGTTAATTTCTTCTAAATTAGGCAAAAAAGGAATGCAAAACTGCTCTGAAAAACACTAATAAGCAGACACCATAGCTTTTCTTTTTTGGAAGTATACTGCTTTTTACAGATTTCTCAGATAAAGTAGAATTTGTTTGGAACTTGCAGAACTTTTCTACTTTTATTTTTCCAGTTAGACAATAATTTTCTTTTGGTAGACAGTCAGAATAGTGAATGTATTTGGTTATGAGAATTATTGGTACGGAGGAAATAAAGGCAGAACAGTGCCTCTTGTGGCCATAAGTAAGGACTTGCAGTGCTCTTGGAGCTAATTGAGTGTAAGTTCACTGATGCAAGGAGACTTATGGCTTCCTTGAGACTGAGAGACATGGAGTGAGTATTAATGGTGCTCTCCTAACTATGCCTTGCTTCGGCTGTGTTGACGATGGGGTTGGAAGGGGAGGGAGGAAAGGCAGGTAAAATGCTGGCAGCAGCAAAACTGGCAATTAACACAAGGTATTAAATCATTACTGGGACTTGGAATATGATTAGGGAAAGTTAATGGAAAACTAAACCACTGTGCCAAATGGCTGTTGCTGGGTTAAAGGAGGCTAATTTGCAACACCAAAATGAAATTAGGCATGCTGCCTTTGATTCTAACACTGAACAGTGTAAAAAAAAAAAAAAAAGTTATACATGTTGTGCATTTGTGGGCCCTCAAGTTCTTTGCTAGATTTTAAAGCTGGAATGGTGCTGACAAGCTTGAGTAGCAGTGACTTCTGATGGGTTTTCAAAGTAACTGGTGATAGACAGGCATGTAAGATGAACACTGAACCCATCAGCCAAGGACTCTCTTGAAGTGAAGGGAATATAAAGACATTTTCTTCTCTGTCCCCTACCTTTTAAACAGAAATAATTTCCAAGAGGTGTGAACTCTTTTAGCAAAATTCTGAGGGTTGGACATTTCACAGCTTTCTTGAAGAGTCTATTTAGGTTTAGACAGCATTTATATGACCATTAGAAAATGTGTCCTAACAGGACAGCTCTAAATCTATATTGCTGTTATTTAAGCCCGCTGCTGGATGTTCTGTCCTGAGCGAAGGACAGAAGAGAAGAGACAGAAGAGAGAGGTATTTTACCTCTCTCCTTTTTGCAGGAAATGGTGTAATCTTGCACGTTAACCTAAATAAGTGGTCCTTATCAATAATATTTTGTGAAGTTTTTTGGAGACAGAGGGGATGTTGTTGGATGGTGTTTTGCTGTCATCTGGTAACAGCAGGTGAAATTCAACTTGCCATTTGCAACCAGACTCTGATCTAGCATCTGTTTTTATAGCTAGAGGTGAGAAACATTCACTTCTAAAGTTTGTTGCTCTTAACCTAACATAGATACCTGAACTAAGCCAAAACACCATTCTCTGAATTAATTTATTCTCTTTTTTTCTTAAACAGTATTCATTAAATGAGTAATATTTTATATTGATTTTCAAATTTATATAATAGTCTTCACATAAAAAGCAGAAGCAGCAAAAGCCAGCCTTTTCAACATGGGTCACTGGATTGTCAAGAGTTTAGTGTTAATATATAACATACTTTGTTGAAATACAATGCAAATATGATTAGTATTCTAATGCATTATATGTATAGGTGTCTGTTAAGACTTGTAACTAAAATTGGGCAATGGTCAGTGTATACAGTTTTGTCTATTACTGAGCTTGACCTAGCATACAGTCTTCCTCAGATTTAAATCTGTTGCTTTTAACCTTAATTTCACATCTTAAATATTAATGAAATGCCCTGAATATTTTAAACAGTGTAAATATTTCATTAAACTTGAGTGGTTATTTCAGAGGAATAGCAGAGGTAATTGTTGAAGTAAAATTAACTGTTTTGCAACTTCCCAAAAAGGTGAATCATTTGACCCAATGCACAGTTTCCCTAACAAGCAAGTAATGTTTGTCTAAAACATTTCATCTTGTTTAGTATATGTGGATGCTCCTGGCTCATGCTGTCAGATGACTTTGTTTGCCTGCTGGGTTATACAGCAAACGAGTGTCAGTCTCTTCAGAGAGACAGATTCAGGCTAATCAGATTTTGGGATGAGAGTTATATATGAGGGCTGAGGAGAGTATTTTAGCTAATGTTTGTTTATTTTTGCATTTTTGATTAATAAACTCCAGAAAGCAGGCATGAATTTTGAATGGCTGAGAATTGTAGTTTTCAGAGAATTGTGGGTGAGATTTAGACATATACATGGTACGAGACAGAGAACATGCTGCTGTTTTATCAGTCTCTGTGCAAATGAGTATCAGAACAAGAATGACAGCCAGGCCAGATTATAGCTCAACAGGAACAGTGACAGAAACTCAGTAAACTTCTTTGAACTCTCTAATTGGTCATACTTTTTTGCCTTTTCCAGGAGGCTTTTTATTTCTAACTGTGTCCTTATCCTACAGGCTATTGCCTAGGTAACATTCCCACTCGGAAATTACCACAAAAAATTACTTTGTATCATGAGCATATCCTTTGCATAATTTTATTTATACCCTCACTCAGAATGTATTTTAAATTTTATGTATATCCCTCACACTATAGGTGGCATAGTGTCTTTTGCTTTAGGGGGCTGATTCTCTCCTTCATTATACCAGCTAGTGTAAATGGGAAAAAATTGTGATTTTAGTCTCATACAGAGCCACTCAAGACTTTCTAGTACATAGATAAAAATGATATTTCCAGCCTAAAAATGAAGGGCCTGCACCCTCATGCTGATAAGGGAAAGGAGGGTGGAAAGGAAGGATCAGAGGCATGAACATCTGGTGGGAATCTCTTCCCACTACTGGGCCAGTGGGATGGGAGTGCTTCCTGGCAGCTGCTCCAGCTGCCCTGCACATCTTCCTCCCAGGGCATTACCTGAGGCCTCCCAAGGGAGGCAGGATGGCTTTCTAGGCAGAAGAGGCATTTTCTGACTGGGATTGGCTCTGGTTGTGTTGCTCAGGGCCTCTCAGAGCA
This sequence comes from Megaceryle maxima, assembly GCA_024605025.1. Taxonomy (NCBI): domain Eukaryota; kingdom Metazoa; phylum Chordata; class Aves; order Coraciiformes; family Cerylidae; genus Megaceryle; species Megaceryle maxima. The sequence continues at coordinate 57,325 of JANHGN010011129.1, forward strand.
CTGATGTGGTGAGTTTCCATAAGTGGAGGCCCTATCAGTACAAGGAGTTGAGCTGCACAACTCTCATGGCAGCGCTTGGCTAAGCGGTGCCATCCCAGCACCACTTAAGGATGCTGGGGGAGACTGTCACCCGGGACATCAACCACAGCATGCTAGATGTGTGCAATTACAGCCTTCTCACATGTAATTACTCTAGAAATAGATATTTAAGTACAGGTTTGCTATATATAACATAATGCTAAATACCATCAATTAGCATAACTGCTTTCTATTTGTGATATCTGGGGATACAGAATTGTATAGGTGACAAATTTTTTTCCTAGGTACACAATATTCCTTTTAATGATTTGAAGTCTGTCTTGAGTTAGTAAAATGGGTTGTTTTAATTTATAAATCACTTCACTTACGAATAGCAGCTATTATGTAGGTAACAAGGTACATTTGCTTCATTATATACAAAATGCATGTGGATTCAAGTCCTACAGGAAATTTTTGTTGTGATTTAACTTGACATTTCGGACATTTCATTAGTCAATATCTTGCTTTCTACTTATATATTTAATATATAAAACTTTGGTGATTTACTGGTATCAAACTGAATTAGGAAAAAGGATATGTACTGTTCAAATAATTTTTCTTGATGACTAGATTACAACCTGCAGAAGATACAGTGGAAATGCTTAAAATCTCATGAAAATCTGTCTAATTTATGATTTAATTATTTGTTTTGCACATTAATAGAAACTTAAACCATTATTAGATAATTTTTTGGGGTAATTTTCACAGTGGCAACATGGTTATCTTTTATTCTATAAATATTTCACTATAAGGCGTAATTTATAAAAAGCATCTTTATAAACAAAACTAGAAGTATTAATTTTAAGCCCTTTAAGTTGAAGCAATAAGCAAAAAAAATCAAAACATGTCCAGGTAAATAGTGTATCTCTGGTAAAAAATGCTATTCACAGGAGCACTGTTCTCATCTTCCATGTTAGTTTTTTTAAATAGAGGATTCTATGTCTTCCTTGGGAATTGAATAGCTATATGAGTGTTTCATTTCTTGAGTGCTAGTATCTTGGACCAGGTTACTTTAAATTAATCCATACTGCCATATCTCTTGGTCTGTCGCAGAGCTGTGCTGACACATGGGCTCTTTGCGGGTACAAAGCACAAAAAGGCAGGTTTCTTTCTTGGGAAGGAATAAATAGTTTTATTTGAAAAACCCTGTGAATACTTCTTAATAGTATTGAAACTTCCCCTGAAGTCTTGTAGGATCTTGTATTTTAGCACACTTAATTGTGATACTTTAAAGAAGCAGCACATGAACAACTTCTATTTAGAACCTATGTTTATATCCATGTATGTTTGAGAATTTTCATCTAAACCTGAGTCTTCTCTTCCCCTGTCTTCTTTAAAAAATAATAATTTAGAAAACTCTGGAAATCAAATTTAATAGCTATTATGTATTTTAAAACTATTGAAGTGTTACAAGGTGTAAAGAAGTGAAGGCATATCAGCCTATATGTTCCATATTAGTTTTGAATTCTTCTAGTTTTGTGTCTATGCCTTAATATGTCCTGTACCTTTGACTTGTGGTTTAGAAAACACTCTATTTTTGCTTACCTTGGTGGATATATCTACATTAGGTATTACATGTAATTTAGTTAATTACATTCCGTTACCAAAAGCTTTGGTGCTTATAATAGCATTAAAATCACAAAATAATAAAATAACCTCTGCTGCAAAATAGGTAAACTGTTTAAAAAAAAAAAAAAAAATTTTTTTTTTAAGCACCCTCTGTGTTTAGATTATACTTTTAGTAAAGGAACATCTATGGAAAATGTTTTGAATTTTCATGAGGTTAACACCTATATTTAAAAAAATTGCTATAGGAATTTGGTTCTTCATGCTATAGGGTGAGAGCTATCCCAGAGGAGAAACAGTTTAGAGTGCAGGGAATCCTTACTGTGCTTTAACAGCCACTTTTGGGTTGTGCCTCAAACAGCACTTGCCGAGGGAGCTGCATGTTTGCAACAGCAAGGGAACAGCTGCTCTCTTTGTGTGCTTTTGCAGTTCCCTTAACAAATGGCTGATTAGGAATTGAGCAAAAAACAGTATTCAGCACAAAACAGGAAGGTATCTTGTGTTTCTGAAGTGTGCACGTGACATGGTGAGAGGAAAAGGAGATGCAATAGGAAGAAACATTGTCTCCTGAAAGGGATTTGTTTTTTCAAAGCCATGGAAAATCAGTCTTGCTTATATCATGGGAAGTCAGGTACTGCAACCCATCAGGCAGCTTTTTGGAAGAAAAAATTAAAATAAAATCAAGATCTGTAATTGTATGGCTGAGACAATGTTTCAGAGCCCACTGCTGTGAATTGTGGTAATTAATATAAATGTTTCTTAAAAATGTTTAATTCCTTCTGTTATGTGAAGATACACTTTGAGGTGAGCACCAGCAGTACAACTTGGAGGTTTATTGTGAGCTCTGGTGTAAACAAAGTAATTACTAAGGAGCTAACCTTGATCTTGTGCATTATTTCCAAGCATTGTTCTGGGTACTCATTGTTCCTGCTTAATTCAGGGAAACTGTGTTGGCAGATGCCTCCAGTTGGTGGTGAACAGCAACTAATTTTCATTTATAGGGAATAGAAGAGGGTGGGGTCAATGAAACGGGTGCATTTGGGATAGGGCTTCTCCCCCTTAATTCACCAAGGCAACTGATAGGCCTTTTGGCGAGAGAAATAGCAAAGATCCTGGCTGGATAGAGAGGTGTGAAGAAAAGCACCCTTCCTTTTAACTACCAGCGATTGCTATCATATGTTATCTGGTCACATCACACCATGACCTTTTCCTGTCAATCTCCTGTAGAAATGGCAACAATACTTGCCTTTATTATGGAGATGCTGTGATGAGTACATTTACAAGACAATTTAGATTTGTTTAGAAATCTTCGATGACCCTCAGGCCACAGGCCTGCAATTAGTCGAAGAGACTTTTTTCTTGAAAACTTTAAATTATTGTGCTGTCATGCATAATCAATGGGACCCCATTTGTGTTTCAGATAGAGCTGCCTCTTGATGGGCAAGTAAAGAGTACCTTTTGTAATCGGAAATAAATTGTTGGCACTCGATGCTAATTCAGAATTATTGGATGTGTTTAAAAGCTGTATAGATGCGGTGCTTGGGGATATGGCTTAGTGGTGGACTTGGTAGAGGAGGGTTAATGGTTGGACTTGATGATCTTAAAGGTCTTTTCCAACCTAAATGATTGTACAATTATTTAAAAATACCTGGTTCTGTAATCCTGATCATGACTGCTCAGATTACTTTTGTGCCATGAAAGCTATTGTAGGAAGTAGGGCAAGTGTGGAGAATGGTTTTGCAGCCCCCCTCTCCTGTGTACGAGAAGTCTCTCCTCAAAAGCCAGACCTCAGTATGAACACAGTCCAGGCTGTTTACAATGAATGAACACCTCAATTCAAACAGCTGTCAGGGAGCAGGTATTAATCATGCCAATATTCAGCAAGCCATGTCCGAGAGCTTTCTTGTTCCTTTGAGCTTAATATGGATAAAGCCAGCAGAGAAAGAGAAATTGGAAAAGGTGGCTTTACTGATAAGAAAACCTACCATAAACTTTGAATTAGTGACAGTGTATACCAGATTTACCTTTAGAGTGTTTTATTAGCATTGTGTACTGTCTCTCCTGCATGTTAGCTTTCTGCTGACATGTCACCTGAGATAACAACATCATCTATTTAACGGGCTCAGGAAAGAAACAAATTAGTTTCCCACTGTCCTAAGGAAATTGTGAATACTCAACACATTCATGGTGTTTCCACGCTCACTGAAAATTGTTCTACATTTATGATTTACACATTTTTCTTAGTAAACAACAACAAAAATGAAACTATTTTCTATTATTTTTTCCAAAATTATGTGACAGATTGGATCAGGGAGATAAATCTAATTCAGCACGTGAAGCAGTGTACAATAACATTATGGGGCCAGCTGCTCTCTTTGTATAGTTTGCTACATACACTGCTTTTGCAGAGCACATCAAGGATGAAACCAATTAGCTGATTAGAAACTGCCAGAAATAAGAGAGAACACTTCAGTGTCAACAGATACAAATGCAACTCTCTAGTCATTTTGCTCAGCAGTACAGACCTAAGGTTTTCTAGGGAAATAGCTGAACACTATCTTGTGCCTAGGATTATATTTATCTAACACCTTTTTTTTTTTAAGCTTATTTAGATCTTGATGAAACTGCAGTACTGAACAAGTACAAATTCTTCAGATGAAATGGCAGATTTTAATAAATGGAACAGCTGAGCATTGATCAAAGTCAATACTCGAGCTACATAAAAGAAGCCAAGCTCTAAAACTGAACATGGAAAATTTTTTTTTCCAAGTAATATTTCATTTAAATGTAAATTTGTGGTTCAGTTATCAAACTGATATTTTAATAATTCTACATTTCTAGGGATATAGGATCAAAGTCATATATTGCACTTGCGAGCCAGCTATTCAAGATGGCTGGTGGTGATATGTGCATTACCTTGAAGGTAGCATTCAGAGCAAATGCTACAAAAATGAATGAACAGAAGATGGATTCTGGAGAGGTCCGTGTTTTAAAAATGCAATCTGTACTTTTCAGCACTCAAATGACCTCATGAAAACTATAATTGATCAGATTCTGTTTAGACTGGTGTGGAAAAGCCCAAGGGCAGGAAAGAAATTGGGAGTGATGGTAAGTTTTGCACTCAGATGGTTCAATAGCAGAGCATCACATCCCATGACACCACTTATGTCAATGAATGTGGAACAGACCATGTCTTGTGTAGGAGAAATGAAACCATCTAATTGCAAACAGCAGCATTGATAGTTTTCCCTTTGCAGACAGCACAATGACTGCAGAGTAGCTGCTAATACCTATCCTCGAACCCTGCTAAAGCAGAATACCTTTCATTCACCTCAGTGCACATATCCTAGATCTACATGAAGCTCTCTGGGATGGTTGTCTCTGTAAGCCAGGTTCAAGTGGTTTTTGCAAGTTTTTTGATAAAAGAGGGTGAACAACATTTTATTCAGAGCAGGGTGAGTTGAAGGCACTGAGGTGTATTCATTTATCCCTTAACACGTATAAATCCTGTGTAACTGCACCGCAGGCAGGAAGTATTGGAAAATGACTGTTAGACTAATAATAGAGGCAGAAGTTTGAATGCCTGTTTGTTTGCAGGGCTGTATTGGAGACAGAGAATACTTGTGTATTAGTCAACCAGGTAATTGTTTTCTGAATGAAGTTGTTTGTACATAGTTATTTATTCTTTCATTTGTATTTGTGTAGAAATAGAGGATTTCTGATGTTGCTATTAATGTTGCTTTTCCTCATTTACCTTATGCTAGGGCTGAAACAAGCTCTACCTATCACTACTGGTAATGGCATATTTTCTCACCATCTATCTGGGTCTTTTTTTATGTAGGTGGTTTACTATGGATTTATTTAAAATAAAATTTACATAATTCTAAATTAAAGAAGCAACTATTGCAATAGGCATGGGTGTCTCCTGGGAAGTGTACAGTTGACTTAAAAGAGGGATGTCTAATGATAGTATAAGAATTCTGAAACTAATTTTGGGAGCTGTTTATAGCCTTTTAAAGTCAGGTACCTGGAGCTGTGAGCAGAACAAGCTGGTGAATGTTCCAACAATATGGGGAAAGTGTACTGCTGTGTAATGGCAAAGATGCTGAGCTGGGGATGATTAGCGAAGGTGACAAACTTAGCTTTGAAAATTCCTCATGAAGTATATGCTGTGATGGTTTTTCCAGCCAATACTTGACTCTTCATTTGGTCCACTAAAGATTCCTGACCTTATCATAAAAGAAAGGACTGCCAAGGTCTCGCTGACACTTATTCCTCCTCGCTCCTCAGTCATTTCTGTTCAGACAAATGAAAAGGTTACTGCTTTTTAAATATCCTTTCACAAGGGTCTGTGATAATTGAACTGTCTAAATTCATGTATCTAGTTAGATTAGACTCTTTCTTTACAAAAAATAAATACTTGACTTTTGTCAGTTCTTACCTTCTTAGGAATAAATGGCACATGTGAACCTGTTTGGAAAGTGGCTGTTAATGAAAGAGTGACACAGATATGCAGTGGTGTTACAAAAGCTCTTTTTTCCCCTTCTGTTCACTCAGATTGTATCAACTAAGTTAATCTTTTATACTATGTCTGAATAGTTATGTAAAACCCAAACCAAAACTATTATGCCTGTAAAACCATTATGTCTCTAAACAAGTAGGAATGTAAATATACAGAAAGAAAAAAGGATAAATTATATATTTGTGTTCTAAGAAATGGAGTTCTTCATGGCTGATGCTGGATGGTCTTTTTCCTATGTATTTTGCTTTACTTAAGGCAGCGTTGATATTCAACTATATGAAGATGTCACTTAACAGTTCAATAATAAAATGTAGTTGAAGTAGAAATATCACAAAAATGTCTCGGGGGCATGCAGTAGTAAATTCCTGAAAAAGTTACATAGATTGTTTTAATTAGAATGTTTAGTCAATGGAAAACCAGTGTATGATTCTGTAAACAGATATAGCTGCTCCTGAAAAATGCTAGTTGGTTTTTAAGAAATTGTGGAGATGTAGATGGTAGGGATCTCTTCAGTTACTAACTCCAGCTCCTTACTGTTTCAAGTAAGACTTTATACTGGTTCACCTTATAAGCTTGCAAATCACTATGGAGGGGATGGGACCTTCATCCATTTCTTCTATTCCAAGGCTGCTCCAAATTCCCATTGTTCTAATGTTTAGACTTTTTTATTTTTTAATTTACAGCTTAACTTTGTTCATGGACATCTTATATTCATTCTTTCTTGTGCCAGCTGTGGCCCTTAGACTGAATAGTATTTTATTTCCTCCTTCACTGCTCAGTTCCCTGGCATATTTTCTCTTAGCTTTCATTTCACCAGACCAGATATGCTTAAGTACTTTTAGTCTTTTTTTGTCAGATAGATTTTCCATTTCTCTGATCATGTTGGCACCTTTTTTATTCACCTCTTCCAATTTAAGCTTATCATTCTTCAACATGAGTGAACAGGATTCTATGGCAATATTAGAGATGCTGATGATTAGATTTCCCCACATCTTGTACAATAGTATCAGTATCTCCTTCTTTCCTGAAAAATCTTGTTTGAAGCAGCTTAGAGTTGCATTGTCTATCTAACACTAACACCTCATACTTAAATCCTATGACTGGCCCTTTTCCACCTCAGTCATTTTCAACTGATCAACTTCTGGCTTATGAAATAAATGTTTTGATTAGTCCTTAGGGGGATGGCCTTACCATATGTCTGATAGACTGTTACTTCATTTATATTATTCATGTTCTCAGGGTCATCAGGTTCTTTGCATATGGATATCCTAGTGCTCTTCAGTATTGATTTTCTCCTCAAAAATGAATTATCATAAGATTTCACTGGTATAGTACTGATACTTTGGCCAAGGTCATTATGAAAATAAAAAGATTTCTCCCAAGACTGATCATTGAGGAACTCTCTTAATAGCTTCCCTCTAGCCTGAAACTTTACAACACTAAGCACTTTCATTTTCTCTTCAGTTACTTTCTTATTGACCTAATATTTCTCATATAAATCCTAATTTTCTGTAGACTGAGTAATGATTTCCCACGTGGCAGCATATGAAAAATGGTTTTCTAAATTTCAGATATGTGAGATCTCTCACATTATTGATGTCTTATAAACTCTAGAACCTCAAAGAAAGCTATTGAAATGATGTTGTTTGATCTACCTTCTCATCATCCCTTGACCTGTGTGTCTTTAAATATACTTTCTCTGAAAACTTCATCTAAAAACATAACTCATTGAAAAATGTATTTAAATCAGCCTTACTGACAATCTGTTGCTCCAATTGCTTCTATTACCTAGACAAGCTGGAGAGGTGGGCCCAGGTGAACCTCATGAGGTTCAACAAGAGCAAGTGCAGGGTCCCAAACAATCCCCATTATCAATACAAGCTTGGGGAAGAGTCAACAGAAAGCAGCTCTGCAAAAAAGGATTTGGGGGTGCTGATAGATGAAAAGCTGGACATGAGCAGCCAGTGTGTGCTTACAGCCCAGAAGGCCCATCGCATCCTGGGCTGCATCAAAAGAAGTGTGGCCAGCAGATCAAGAGAGGTGATTCTGCCGCTCTGCTCTGATGAGACCTCACCTGGAATGCTGCATCCAGCTCTTGAGTCCTCAGCACAGGAAGGACATGGACCTGATGGAGTGGGTCCAGAGGAGGGCCACAAGGATGATCAGGGGTCTGGAGCA
>JANHGN010011129.1:66018-79913 GCA_024605025.1 Megaceryle maxima
ATTCAAGGTGAGACTTGATGAGGCTCTGAGCAACCTGCTCTAGTTGAAGATGGCCCTGCTCTCAGCAGGGGGGTTGGCCTAGATGACCTCTAGAGGTCCCTTCCAACCCAGACATTTCTATGGTTCTATGCTATTCTACTTGCTCCTATGCCTATAGGACAAGATAGCAATCTTGCTATCTTGCAGAAAAACTGATAAGGAGGGCCATCACTAGGCAGGCACAGACAGTACAGAGGAAGTGGGAACCAGGCAGGTCATGGGGCTTAGGTATTTCAGTGAGGTAGAACTGAATTCTATGTTGTGAGAAGAGGGGTGACTGAAATTTCCCCCTTAAAGTGGGAAATACTGTGTACACATTGTAATAATTTGTTAGCTGAGAGCAGAAAGTGGCAGTGTATGATTCTGGCCATGTTTGGGTTAAATGAAAAAGACTGAAAGGATAACAGAGGTCAAAGTTTATTTTTTATTTAGTTTGGGTTTTTTTTTACTTTGTTTACCAATTAAAAACATTAAGGTAAGTTCTGCATGATATGATTATTAGTGGGATTGTTTGCCTTTTGGAAGAAATACAGTATTTTTCAAGCTTATGAATATTCAAGTACTCTATAATGTGTTGCATTGCTTGCCAGATGCTGGGTCACTAATGTAATTCAGTTTGCTGTTTCAAAAAAACCTGGTTTAACTGCTGATAGCTTTCAGTACTAAGAAAAATTCCATCTCCTTTTGCATGGATTTTTGATAATAGATGCTGTAATCCTAGTGTTAGAAATCTTCAGTATATTAATTTATTAATAAAGAGCAAAGCCCAGAACTGCTTATCTCAAGAGATCATAGTGGTTTTTGGTTTTGTTTGTTTGTTTTTGTTTGTTTGTTTGTTTGTTTTTTAATGACTTTATTTTCTATTAATTATTTAATGGTATGCAAAGCAATGTGGTCTTGATTTATTTGCAGCCTAGTGTCTGAGCTGAGATACTGATGATACCAATAACAATATACCAAACTCTGGGGAACAGTGCTGTTTGATTACATCTGCATGGCCAAGAAAGGGATCATGAAAGTGTCATGGGTCATTTGGGTTGCTGAGGGATTGTGTGTGTGTGTGTACCCATGTATCTGCCAAATTTTTGCTGAATAACATCTACTGCAAGAGGGCGGGATACAGATGTAGGTTTTAGAACAGGGGTGCTCAAGCTTTCATAAAGCTCTGCTGGCTCCTTGTTGTGTCTGGAAATCCGGTGTAACTTAAAACAGTCTTTAACTTGCCCAGGACTGCATATGGTAAGCAATCCATTATGGTGCTGCTTCATTGGAAATACCAGCACACTCCTCCAAGCAAAATCATATAGACATATAGCTACTAGGAAACTACCAATGTGAGACACTTTTGTGTATTCTTGAGTGGCAGAAAACTGTAGGTTTTAATGAAATTGTGCGTCTAACGACAGTGCTAAACACATGACATTTTGGGAAATAAATGGATGAAAACTTTGAAACAGAAGCTTAAATCTTGTGCTTGTTAGAGTACCTGGTGAAGCTTCCACCAACTTCTACTATGGAACTGCTCTAATACCTAGTCAAGAAACGTAGATCCATCGTGTGGACTGTTCAGCATATGTAATACCAAAGACACCACTGGCATCAGAGTCCAGTTTAAGTCAGTTTTGATCCTAGACTGAATTAAACAGTTCATTTCTGCAGCCTTTGTGCTTAATAGGGTTTATCCAGGTTAGTAGTACTACTGACTACTTTAAGTACTATTCTTTGCAGACACTACAGGGTTGATGTTCTAAAATTAGAGAAAGCAGCCACTGTTTTGCTTTTTGAAATTTTAGTGTACTTTGGGAGGACTTGGGAAATGTGGCTCCATTCCTTGTAAACTCTCGTTTTGTTCTCAGCTATTTCCTCTTCATAAGTTGAATTTTTAAATAAAAAATAACTAGTTAAGAGTGCAATAAAAAAATAACTAATGAAGACTGTGAAATATGGTGTCACAGACTCTGTTATTAGAGAAATTTTAGTATTTTTTATTAAGAGAAGGTATTAAGACAGCAGTTTATTGCTCACATGATTTTAAGAATTTAAGAATCTTTCTAAGAATTAGCTAAGCTGTTTAGGAGGAAAAAACTCGCACAACAAATAAGTTCCCAAGGTTTATAGCTATCTAAGTCTATATGGGAGTCTTTTGCAAATCTTGTCTCATAATCAATGGGGATATTAGATTTAAGGGAGAGGGTTGAAGATGCTCAGCTGACTGGACATTCAGCTGTATCAGTAGTTAAATCAGTGTTAAGAAATTATACAGATGTTTAAGTAACTTAAAGGAACAGGATAAAAGCACTCTTTTATCTCAATGGCATGCCAGTTTAATGAGTAATATTGAGAATGGTTGTAAAGAAGCAGTATCTAATAAAATTCTCTTTGCACAGCTTTAACAATGTAATTAAACAAATGCTATTTCTGGAAAAATCTTGTTTAAAAAAATTACAACAGCTTGTTTTATTATGCTCTTCCATTGAAAGATCATAAAGACTAGTATTCAATTTCCCTATTTGCAACTAAAATGCTATTGAATTTCCCTACATCGTCATTTTACTGTTTTTCTCCTCCCAACTATATATTTCACCTTTAAATTAAGAGTGTTTTGTTTTGTTGTTTTTTTTTTTTTTTTTTAATAATTGAGTTATTTTTTTAGTACTGTCAGCAATTTGTTAGAGTAAAGCTTAGTTTTAGTCACAGCTCCATGAAAGTTTCCAGTATTATGTGCTACAAAAATCTTTTGTGACAGCACACATCCGTCTTCTTCATCACAGCTCATTGGACATCCATGCTCTCTGCCATGTAAATAAAGGTGGAACATCCTGCCCTGAGATGTTCAATTCTCATTATATTAGTTTTGTTCTGAGCATGGGTTTCAAAGGATACACAAGTCTATGGAGAAACAGTGATGGGTATAAGTATATCCAACACAGTAGATGGATCTTAAATTATAAATTCTTATTTTTATGAGTTGAATGACATATTAGAATAGCCGTAACAGAAGGGTTGAATATATTTTTTTGAATGGATACATTTAAAAATAAGCTGTACATAAACATGATGTTGTGACTAAATAATATGTCACTACTACATGTTTGTATTTGTTTGTTTGTTTTTCTACTGTCTTGATAATTATTGTGGTGAGATGATCTTTTTTTATGTCTTTATTTACTGGCATTTGGTAAGATTGCACCAGTAATTCTCCTGAAATAACTATCTACAGTCTTACAGGGTCTTACTGATGAGGTTCTTTGAATGCTAATATAGGTCATAATTAACCTATAGTGATCGTGCAAAACATAAAGTATTTATATGGTCTTCATAACTGACACCTAAATTCTCCACAAAAGACAGCCTGACATAGTGTCAGAGCTTGGCCCCGCATCTCTTTGTTCTAAGCTCATCCCATTTGATGTGCTAGCCTGCATTCCTTAAAATAATCTCCAAGGTGAGTTGTTTAGATGTGCTATTTGAACTGAATGTAGTTGTGTGTGGTCCTGTAGTAAAAGAATAGAATACCAAAAGCTGTTCTAGGTAGCATACATCAAAAATTGAAATACTACTGTTTTCTGCTGATCTTCCAGAAACAGAATGTTAATGTATCAATGAGTATTATTTCTTGAAATACCATTTTGAGGAGTTAATTAAGAAAAAGCTGTATGTACTTATTGAAAGATTCATGTTTTGCTTCCTTTCCAGGTATAAAATAGTCTTTTTCTTAAATGTCTCCCAATGTTAAGAATAAGTGCATTTTTTTTTCTTAGCTGCCCGTTACGTTTTGTCCTTACATGTTAATTCAGATAATAGTTTAGTTTACATTCTCTGTTCTTCTTACGGAACTCTCTCTGCTGGGTATCGATTATAGTAGATTTTCCAACAGAAACAGGACTTCTATGTGGCGGTTTCTGAAAGTAACCCAGTACTGTGTCCTGACTCTTCAATGCCAGTGTGTCAGTAGCATGTTTAAACTTTTTTTTTCTATCTTTTTACAGCACATTTGCACAGTTCCCAGAACACTGAGACTCTGATCTTAACTGAACCTCAAGATTCAGCTGAAAGAGTATTAATTACCAGAGGAAAATATGGCAGAGAAGGATCTGTGATCCCATAAATACACATATTTTGAAGTAACCAACTGCCAACTTGGCATTTTTCTCCTCGCAAAAGTCAACCCACCAGCAGTTAGAGAAATAGTTAAAAATTAATTTAGGTCCATAATTCTGTAAATGATCATGTGAAACTAGGTGATTAGCAAGTTCATTAGTGTCATTTTATGTCAGCAATGACATAAATCTAAAATACGCTAACTACAAAAAATTATCTTCTATATGGTTTGTTTGTAACTCTTATGTAAGCGTGAGCCAAAAAGTGAAATCACATGAAGTTGAGGGAAAAACTTGGTGTATCATAAACATTACATAGTAATATACTGTATAAAGATAGATCCTAAAACTGTGTATGTACTAGGAAGAGTAACCTTGCAGTTACAGAATGTGGAGATGAAGCTGATTCTGTTACCTAAGATGTTATTTTTGTCAACAAAGAGAGATAAGAGATTTTTATTATACCGGGATGTTAACATCAGCCATATTGGCTTGAATGTCACAGTTTGATGGCTGACTTCTGGAGAAGAGATTTCTGAGTGATGCTATTAAGGATATTGTTAAGAAGTATCTCGAGGTGACCAAAACTAAAGGGAATCATATAGTAGGTTTTGCTTAAGTGACTAAGCGTAATAGGTGTTTGACTCCCATGGAAGTTCATGGAAATAAGGTGCTTTCTTATTTAGATGTTTTTCTAAACTCCACTAGGTGCTTTAGTGCATCTTCTGACATCTAAATACCTCATCCACCAGTCTAAACAAAAATGTGTATGCACTGGCAACATTTACAGTGATGGAAGTTAAGTATGCTTTGATTCCAATCAATGGGCTCTTGTACATTTATACTTCCTTCTGAAAATATTTTAGCGGTAATCTCTTTGGTTGTCAGATGACTGAAAAAATTCAACTTGAGAAATTACATTTCAAGAGGAGTAATAAATGTATTTTGATGATGCAGAGACAAAACGTAAAATTACTTCCATATGACACAAAGCTATTAGAGGTTTAATACATCTGGATTAGTTTCATCTATAACAATGGCTGATATTTAAATCCTTGGCCAAAAAATAGATCATTAGAATCATACAATACACAGCTTTTCAGTTTGGCATCAATTTTATAACACAATAAAACTTATCATTTGTAAGCTTGTCTTTTTTTTTTTTTTTTTTTTGGGAAAAAGACTGAGAACAATTTGATCTGTCCTGGTACATCAGACAATACAGTGCAGGTGGTTTAAAAACAAAACAGTTAATCAAGCAAATTTTTACTTAAACTACCTGATAGTTCATCATCCAGTCTATGCATACTGTCAGTTGTGCCTCTGAGCAATTATTTATAGAATATTTAAATAGCCTGGACAACATGTGCAACTGCTGTGAATGCTATTGTGTTGTGAATTACTTCAATTTGTTTCAATTCAGTACAGACTGACAACATTGCACTGAGTTAACCTTCTGTTTTGTTGAATGCAATGCAATATCTCATTTATAGTGGAAGTTAAGCTTTGCCTCGTATTATTTTGGCCATGTTATAATATTACTGAAGAAAGCTTTGAAAAGGTGTGAAAATTATTATTTATTTAATTATTTATCTTTCCACTTCTTTTTACATAGGTTATCATCACCAACTTTAGAAGTTGTGTTTATATCAATAAGGGCTACTGCATGACTCCCATATTGTGTTGTCTAGTAAACTGATTTTGACAAAGGCCATTTGGAGGTTTTTTTTCATTTTTGTGTCACTGTGTTATTACTTCTTTGATAAGATCTGTATCACTTAATATTCTGTTGGAGGTTCTTAGAAAACAGTTGTTTATATGACATGTTACTGCACACCTTTTAAGCCTAATATTGACAAACCTCAGGAAAACCTCAGAAAACTAAGTAGGCTTTTGACGTGTTCTTAATGGATTTTTTTTTTTAATTTTTATTTTTTAGTGGTATTTTTGAAATAATGGTTTAAAGGTTTATGGAACCATTGGTCATGACATTTTGCATCCTGTGGGGACTATATCAATGAGTATGAATTTACTTTTGGTACTCAATCAACCAATAGTAAATCTGTAACTGTTTTTTTTTTTTCTCTTCACTTCTATTTAGAGTCTTGAGAGGAATAAAAGTATCTATGATAAAGCCATCTTGTCTTTCGGGATGCAAAGTTAAGGTGAAAACTTGAGGGCTACAAAACTGCATTTTACCTACACATACAGAGAAGCAATATAGACTAGTTTTCTCTCCTGTTAGGTATTTTAAAGGCATTTCCTTACAGTTAAGAAAGTAGTACTTCAAACACAAATGAAAAAAATTAAAAATGGTACCTTCATTTACATCCTGTCTAATCTGGAATTATGGATTGGATATTAATACATTAATGTTCATTATATGCATATAAGTGAAAGTTAAAAATAGAAGATGCAGATAAAAAACTACATAGGCCTCCCAATCCTTCCTCTGCCAAGGGACAATTAAGAGTGTTGTGTATTTGTTTGAACTAATTCTAAAAACTCACATGTGTTGTAATGTATACCATTTCTGTTGAAATGTGGTTTCACTGTTGTGAGTTGTCTGTCATTATTCCTGTGTTTTTGTTTCCAAGTAAGTGCAACTGTGAAAACTGGTTATCTAAGCTGTGTTGCCTGATTGGGCAATAGGAGCTCCAAGCTTAAAATACAAAGCACTCCCACTCATAAATAAATCTTTATTGTAACTTACCCTGTTTTAACTGCTTTATGTGTGCACCCAATCGTTGCTTGAGTGTAGAGTTTTCGTGTGTATTCTGACAAGGAAGCCTCCTGGATAGGGATGATAAAGAAGCGATGATGAACTTTTCATTCGTTCTAAATGTGAACACCAATTTTCAAGGGAGCTAATTAAAATCTTTACCTGATTCCTAGCTGTGAGAGAGCTCTGCCTGGATGCATGTGATAAGTTCATGCCTTTTGAGATTTCTAATTTGATTGTATATTTTTTTTCCTGGGTTAATGTCGACAGCATTTTTTTTTTTTTATATAAGTCTTTGCCAGAGGAAATGGCAACCTTCCTTTTAAATGTTGTGGATGGGAAACAATGCTTTGCAAGTGGATTTTTTTTTTTTTTTTTTTTTTTTTCCTTTGTGTGTATGGGAGAAGTGGTAACTCAACTTGTTAAAGCTGTTTGAAGGGAAAAATGCTTCTTTTTAATCTAATTGGCTAATAAACTGTTTTGAAGAGCATCCAACCTAAGATAATGTGCAGGATCTTGATAAACTGTGAGGTCATGTTGCCAGAGCTTTATGAAGATTGTTTTGTCATCTTAAAAAGGACATGCTGAGTTTTCTAGGTACAGAGTGGCACATTGTACTCAGCTGGATGTCGGCAAAGAACATTAAACTCTTAATTTGGCATTACAAGTTGTCAGCTGGTCACATCAGTTGACTTTAATAATTGCTAATTGAGCAAATGCACAGATCTGGAAGACAGAACCTCAAAAACAGCTTCTCTGGCAGCTTGTTAGGTCCATGTGTTTTGGTTATTTTTACTAGTATTAAGAAAGAAATAAATGTTTCGATTCCTTCTGCAGTACAGTTCCTTTTGTATCATCAGATTGATTTTGTGTTTGATGCCTTTCCTAAAATTGAAGGTCACACTCCTAGTTTAAGCTTGAAATGATTTCTTAGTAGCAAGTAAATGAGTTGATCAGTATAGAACTTGATTGATAAGAGAGGTCTGAATGAGAGTTTGAGGATAGGACTTGGCACAATATAAGGAAATCATGTAAAATTTATGTGTTCACTTTGTAGTGAATTATTGGTTCCTACTTTTTATTGCTCACTTCAACATTCACATGAAGGAAAAAGGTTTATAGCAAAGCAAGATGTCTGTCACAGCCTGCTTTTGCTATAATAGAAAAATTGTTAATGATCTAATATGTAGGTAAAAATGAATGTTACTAGGTAATACTTTAAGTGAATTAGAAATAGGATGTTAATAGTTATATAGAATTTTTCACAGAGACCAGTAAGATAGGGAAATACCAGTATTTTTTTGGCTTCTATCCATTAAGTGACAAGATCAAGAGTGACACTTTTGCCAGTGCAAACTAAAGTGTGTATTTTCATATATTTATTGCTTGTTGCTTTTGATTAGGAAGTAGAGAAATAGACCGGATTTTCTTTCCTTAAATGTGTACAGCTTGAATAGACAAAGAGAAATTTCAGTTCACATTCTGGGGAAGAATATCCTCAAAGGAAAAGTAAAAAAGATATTCTACTGAGACCAGAGAGACTATAAAGTACATATGAGCTTGAATAGTGACATATTAGGACAAGAACATTTTTTTGAAGGCTGACAACTCAAAGGTGTTGTCCATATGTCACCAAGGTCATTTTTTAAATGAAATCTGGATATATGCTACCATATGGATACCTAAAACAATATACATGGAAGGAACAAAATTGGCCCTGCTGCAATTACTAGATCAGATGGTTAAAAGTCTTTATGGTCACATGACTCTGTACTGCAGTCACTTTATGTTCTGCACCTGCTTTTCCAGTTTAAGATGAAGCATGGTTCCTCCTAGTATTTAAACCATCCTGTTGGATTCTGTGTTTAAATTTGTCAGCCTTATACTAACTTTTGTAGGGATAGAAAATTTATCTAAAATGTATTAAATTTTTCCTTCACCATTCTGAGTAACAGGAAAGGTGGGCATGTTGAAATTATCTTCTTGCATATTTTAATCCCAAAGTATTTATAGAATAACTGTTTGGAAGGTTCAAATACATTTCACTTGCAGTATCATGTGAAACTTTTTCGTACATATTTTTTAAAAATTAATCTTTCTAGTACTTATACTGTAGGTGTACTTGCACTACTACTAATGGAATGGTGATCATGAACACACCAAGTTTAAAGCCATCTGTGGATACAAGGATCAGTGGGTGAGGCAGATGTGTCAGGCAGTGTTTTTTACTATTTCCCTGAATATGAAGGCATCTGTTTCCTTACCTTTGCTTAGGCAAAAGCACAAGCCAAATTCAGAGCATCTCTTGTAAGAATGAAAGGATGGTCCCAAGAATGCAGATCTTATAACCAGATTCTTATAGCCTGGGACATACACAGTTAAGCCTACTGTCTCCAACAAGCCATAGCAGATTTCCATAGAAGAGAGAAAATAGTGAGAATATATCACACACTTCCTGAAAATTCCCAGCCTCCAACTGCTTCCAGCTAAAGGGATTTCCTGAACCTGGTATGGTTTATCTAACTCTCAATGTATCTCTCAAAGTTCTTGTTCAGTTTCCCCATACAACTTATAAAATTTTTTTTGTGCCTCCTAATGTTTCTGAGAGTTTCATAGATCTTTCAACTATTCAACAAAGAACTTTCTTCTGTTTGTTTTGAACTTTACTCCTACTATTTTCCTTTATGGTTGCTAGTTTTCCTAATTACCATGATATACTGAACCAAAAGTTATATAAAAGTACAGTTTGAGCCCTCTAGTTTGGCACACTTTATTGCAGAAGGTCACAGAAACCCAGCTTTACAAGTGAATTTATTTACAAACAGCTTCACAGAAGGAGAATATAATTTTTGTAGCAATAACAAGATAGAAATTATCAGTTGATACTTTTCCTCACAAAACTCTGTTGCATACCTAGTCTGTATGGACATTGTACAATAAAATGCACTGTGGTCAATAACCTTATATTTTTATTAGTGCTGTGATAGATGCTCATATTTAACACAAGTTATGTTAGAAAGCTACAAGGATAGTGATATAAGATGGAATTTGCTGGTAGTTTAAATAGCAGCCAGGGTTTAAAAGGGAAGGTCAGAGGGAGACCTGATACAAATAATACAGGCTGGAATGATGTCTGTGTATTGCAGTTCTCAGTTAAGATTATTTTTCATGTAACAAACACTTTATAACTTTTCTTGAGTTGAAGCTTAAAAATTGTGCTACAGTGTAATTAAGAATAATTTGCAGTAAAATAAAGAGATCATCCAAATCTCTACATATGTCACTTGATAGATGTAGGTCAAGGCTGAATGAGAGATTTTGCTAGTCTACAGAAGCCAGGTTTTTAGAGATTCTGTGGTTGTTGTAGAGTGTAGAGAACTTTTCTTTCAGTCTGAAGCATATTAACCTTTTTTTGTTTAAGACCAGTGATAAAAATACAGTCAGTAGTCAGTGAAAAAATACTAAAGAAACTTCATTACTGTCTAAAACTAAAAGAAATTTTGGATTTTGTGATTTTGTTTTTTGTTCTTTTTTTTTTTTTTCTTCTTTGTGATGCTCTATAAATTTATTCACTATCTTTCTGTGATTCTAAAAAATCTGAACTTTAAAAATGGGAAACCAATGCACACAGAGATTTTGAAAGCTAGCTGAAAAGATTAAAGAATGTCTGAATCTCAGACCTCTACAATTTGTGTTGGTAATAAATTCATCAGTACTAAATTGCAATATGAGCATTAAATAATAAGACTATGTAATAGTCAAAGATGTGGTATGTGTGCTACAGCTGTAGCATTAGCATCAACAGTGGAACAGACTATTATACTTAGCAAGAGGTGCAGAAAAAAGAATTAAATAGCTTTCTTGTTATCATTGTTTAAAATTACTTTGTTGACAAGGTGTCCTTATACTGCAACCACAGGTAGTGTCTCTCTTTCTTTCAAAAATATTAAATAACGTTTTCTAGGGAAAAAAAAAAACCTCAGCTGACAGAAAATATGCAACCAAAGCCATTTTATCCCTGTAATTTGTGGTAGAGAAGGTGGCAGGATGACATTGTAAGATTGCTCAGATTGGTACTTTTTCTTTATGAATCTGCTTGTTTGTTTGTTGGGTTTTTTTAACATAACTACAGGCAGTCCCATAAATTTGCAGATGTAAATAGCCAGTGTCAGTATGTGATGCATGCAGAACAGAATTATAGCTTCAGTCAAGAAACACCTCTTGAGGAGAAGCTGCCTGGTAACCTCCTTTTCACCTCAATTTATAGAAATGAACAGTTAATCTTTCCTATGGAGAGATTTTTTATTTTTCCCAGAAAGCAGTGAGAGCAAACTGATTTTGTCTCCATCTTTCCATGTTTCCTGTAGCATCCTTCATAAGTTGGTCATTGACCTTTCTTGATAAGAAAGCCTTTTCCTATCATCTTTTACTGCCTGCTACCCTCTTTCTCTCTCTCTGTGTTTTCCCCCGAATGTTCATTCTGCTGGGGAGGTATCTGAGAACCAGACTTTCCATGGAGAGTCATTATAAAATATACCACTGTCTTAAGTATCTTTTTATGCAATTAAGAAAAGCAAGACACAAAATGCAAAACAAAACTCTTCCTACCCTTATATTTTCTCTTTTTGCAGTTTGCATCCCTATGGAAGACACATAAAGATTTTCCACGGTGACTATTAGAATTCTGGCAGGCTGTCACTTGTGATCTATGGACTGTCAGAGTGCTGACAGATGCAGTATTATACAGAAATACAAAGATTGTATTTGTGTTTCTGTACATATCCTGCAAAAAAACCCAAACCAAAACAACTCCAAAACATTCAGATCTCTCCCTGCTACTCTGTTCTAGCATGCTCAAGCCATCTGCTTGAGTTTCCTGCTGCATTCGGTCTCATTAGTAATGTTCACATGTATTTCAGGCTGCTTAATTTCATTACACAATGTATTATACACTGTTCATCCAGTGAGAGAGGTTCATTCTGCTCCCCAAAGGACTTGTAAGAAGAAGTTTTAAATCTCTAAGAAAACCTGAAAATTCTTGTTGAAACACACATCCCATTTCATTGTTACCATTATTAGCATACTAAAACTTACTTTGTTGATAGAGTTATCTGTCTTTTCCTGACTCCCAATGGATAACTGCTGTCTTGTTAGGAATGAGGACTTTTTAACACAATTAAGATCTTAATACAAATCTAAGTGTCATATTTGAAAGTATCCTTTTGGTGGAGTTAGGTTTTTTTGCCTAGTAGTGAGGTTGCCAGTTCTGAACAGACTGTGAATATCCACTAGAAGTAGCAAAATCATAACCCTTTTTAAAAGGCATCAGAATTCACAGAGGAAAGAGAGAGCTATTAATGCTGAAGATGAAAAATCTCCATTTGCAGTCATTGCTGAGTGTGCTCAAGCTTCTTGAAACTCCTAAGGCTAGCTATGATAAACCTGTGGCATTCTCATGGAGGGACTCAGTATACTTATGTAGCCAGACAAGAAGGATAAAAATAGTTTCCTGTGTTGTCTTTAGATAGCTGCAGATGTAGAGCTGCCAACATAACTGCCATTAGCATCAGCTAATAATTGTAGCTGGAGACAACTGGGAATGGTTGAGAAATGAGTCAGGAAGTCAGGAAAGCAGAATTCAGTGGGAACGGTGCTTGGGTATGTAGGAACATACAGTATATACTATGTGCTCTAAAAAAAGAAAAGGGAGGGAAAATGAGAATCCATTTTTGGGTGTAAAAAATCAGAGGATCTTCTATTCTTGAAAAAAACCTCACCATAAAAATATTATTTTAAGAATGTGTTCTGTATGGTACGTAAATCATAGGGCATACAAAGACTAAGAGGAGTGGACCCTTTAAATTCCTTAAAAAAATACTAACATAGGCACTAGTTAGGTGTAGTTCTCCACAGAAAGTGTGACTCGGAGACTGTCATAAAGCCTTGGAAAGAGGCTGAATTAAACCTTGAGTCCTTGACATTGCAATGATGTTCTTATATTAATGCTGTGGCTTGCATCTTATGAGTTTAATTTTACTTTATTGTTTTGATAAATAAATATATTGGATCCAGACAGCCACAAGGTAGAAAATAATTATTGACTGTGAAAGCTGGAACATTTTAAACTATCTTTTTTTAATAGTTTTTAAAGGATTTAGCCTTCCTTTTCTTTTCTGATGGAAAAGGCACGTTGTGCGGTGGTGTAAATTATTCTCATCCCATGACTTTGGTGACTGTAAATTCAATGCAATGCACCTTGTTGATATGGACTTTATTTCATAAAAAATCAGAAGACAAATTATAGGTATCCACATTTATAGAAAATGGCATCATTTTTACTGTTGTGGTTACCTATTGATTCCTTAGTACTTAAATAGTGGGAAATGAGAGCCTCCAAACTATTTTAAATACTTCTAATGAACTTTTGAACTATGCAATACTTTTGTTGTTAAATAAAAGAGATCTTTGTTTCTAAGAACTGTTGCTGTTTTAAATACTACCAAGACCAGCAAAATGAAATAATGATATTTATTACTAAGGAAAATAATCAAAACCACTACATGTAAAATATGGGGACTGAGGACAGCTTTTATGGTGTACAAATAAGGTATTGGGCAAGACATTTAAGGCTGAGGAGTTTCCTTAAACCAGGCTCCTTTTGTGACATTCAACATATTGTTTAATTTTGTGTACCTCACCTTCCATCTGTGGAACAAATATGTAGATGCAGCTTTACTCCCATCCTTTGCCCATTGCAGGGATTTGATTTATAAAATCTTAACTATCTCTTAACAGTCTTGCTCAAACAACTTCCAGCACAGTAAGAATTCAGTTTTCACTTCACTGGAGCTTCTCATCATAGCTATGGGGAAAAACGTGACTTGAATTTTCTCAATTTATCAGAATAGGAGACTCTATAGAAGGAAAACAGAAGAGCTGAGAAAGTGGTGTGGTTTTTTTTTTTTTTTTTTTTTTTTTTTTTTTTTTTTTTTTTTTTTTTTTTTTTTTTTATTTTTTTTTTTTTATTTATTTTG
>JANHGN010011129.1:80013-104572 GCA_024605025.1 Megaceryle maxima
AAAAAAGAAGAGTTGAGAAATTTTTTTTTTTTTTTTTTTTTTTTTTTTTTTCCTATCTCGTAATCTGAATAGTTCTATGAAATTGTCTAAAGATTTCATTCTTATGTCACTTTGGCTTCTTAATACAAGCTGTTTTGAAATTGTCTGGTTGTGTGTAGAAGGTAAAAAATGTGCAAGTATAAATCCATGTCTTTTTGGTATCAAATGAATTCATTGACCGTGCTAACTTAAGGAACCTTGTTGAGATACAGCAGTAAGAAAGTATTAAGTATGTAAGATTACTACAGTTCACTATACTTGCTCACTGATGAAATCTACAGAAATATAGAATATCGTAGCATACTAAGAAAACAGTCCAAATGAGTCCATGATGAAGAAAACTCATTCATGGTTTTTCGTTTTGCTTGCTTTTTTTTTTTTTTCTGTGTATCTTAACAATCTGATTATCTCTTATGATAATCAACTTCTGGCAATCAGCAGCTGAAGGGCACTAAACAAACCAAGTATAATTAAAGGAGTTTTTAAACAGCAGTTGTTAGTGGGCAAAAAATGGAAAATATAGCTTCACAGGTACTGGCAAACATTTACATGGAATGTCTTTCTCTTAAAGGGAGAAAAGAAAACGGATTTTTTTTCTGAGCTGTGAAGAAACTAGAAACTGACTGATAAAGCCTTCATTCAAGATTTCTCCTTGGAAAGAAAACTGCATTGATGCCAACCATATAAGGTATTTCAAACAAACAGATTCTTTTACCTTCTACACCCTGTTAAATGCTTGAATGCGTGGTGCTTTCCAAGAAATAGAGGTAGTAAAAAGAAAACAGAAACAGCTTTTTCTGATGTAAGTTCTATTAGCACATATAATTTTGTGGTAATACATTGTATTTCACGCTGATGTTAAAGATGGAAAAAAACCAGTTTATATGCATTTTTTGGCTGTTCAGATAGTAGTTGTATTCTGTGCCTTCTCTCACCATCAACTTGTTTTTTAGCAAATCCCAAGCTGTCATGGTTCATTATCCATAGATGATCTTGAGCAGCCTTGCATCATGAAAAAATATGCTGTGGCATCTGCCATTGTGCACCACTACGTAGATCACTTCTGAGTAAGGATTGTCTCTGACACTACATTCAGTAGTGTGTGTTCTTATATTTTTGGCTGTGAATATCTTAAGCGATGGAAGCTGCTTATTATCTTGCTGTGATTCTTCAGGTTTTAGATAAAATGTCTGTTGTACCTTTTTAGCTAACGAGTTCCATTTGAGTTATTGCTTGTACACCCTTGTCTCCACCAGGCAGTCACATCACTTCTGTAGTAATTTCATAAGCCTCTGTACCAGTAATGTAGATAGCATATTGAAATTAGGAGCAGTGATTGTAGTATTGGTCTTAC
This sequence comes from Megaceryle maxima, assembly GCA_024605025.1. NCBI lineage: Eukaryota > Metazoa > Chordata > Aves > Coraciiformes > Cerylidae > Megaceryle > Megaceryle maxima. The sequence goes on from JANHGN010011129.1 coordinate 81,407, forward strand.
ATTCTAGATCAAATAATTTGACTTTTTTGATTTTAGGAACCAGAAATGAAATTTATGTCACGATTGTACTAATAGAGAGCAATGATGTCCACGTACAAACATATTTACTAAAGAAGTCTTTATTTCCTGTAAGACAATTACATTGGTAAGGGACTATTATTCTTTTTTGAAAGACAAATAGTAAAAATGCAGAGCGCTCATAGATATTAGTAAATAAAAGTCCTCTTCATTCCTCTAATTCACATCTCTGTTTAACTATTGTTGTAAGGGGAAAAGGAACATATATTTTTTTAGGGATGTTCTGAGGTTATTTCACTGCTATTCTGGTTTGGTGACTTTGGAAATTATTATACTGCTACTGTTACTGCTTCATCTGAAAATACTTGTTTCAGCAATCAACAGTGAAAATTTATTACTACCCATTTTAGCTTTGTTTCAGTACTTCATGACTTGATAACTGTTTGAAATTAATCAAAGGAGCTGTTTTTAGTAAATTGCATGGATAGTTTCTGAATATGTTAAATCTAAGTAGCATTGCTTGCTATAGCTCAGGCTGTCTTCACCCAGTCTCTTTCATGTTTTCTCCAGGGATGAGCAGAGTAAGAGAAACAATCTTGTTCTGTTAAGTTTCCTTATAATTGCCAGACTTGCTGAAATTTCAGTGAAACATTATACTAAACCCACTCCTTTTAATAAAGGAAAAGAGTTTCTGTATAGTCAGAAGATATTTACAGGACTTAGTGCACATCACAGTTCCCATACCAATTAATTGTTTATACTTGCAAGGGCTTCAAGGCTTCATTTGGGTTAGAGCTTTTTATGCTTTTTCTGTTTGTGTACATGTTCCAGAGGGAGCTTGTGGAAATGGAGATCATTCACAGGTCAAATGAAAAGCAACAGCATATAAAGACAATGAAATGTCAGGGCACTTCTCAATGAAAGTTCACAAAACAAGCGAAGAGCCACATGAAAATGCAAAGCAATGTGTCCTCAAAGTAAATTGTCCCCAGAGAAAATAAATCACTTGCAAAGAATAATACTATTTGTATGTGTTGTAGAGCAGATTATTGTGAGACTCTCAATGTGTGACTTTAGCTGTAGCTGTCATTTTGCTGAAAGCCTACCTTTAATTTTCAGTGGCGAAACACAATAAGGCCCTGTGCTGAATGTGGAAAAGGTGGAGGGGGAAGAGTGAGAGAGAGACTGAAAAAATATTTTGTATTCTAATTCCCCTGCATCTGTTCCTGTTCCACCAAAAGTTGCAAATGAATTTTGATTGTAGTAGTAGTGTGTTCATCACAGTAATAAAATTAATTTCCATCTCTGTTCACTCTCGTGTGTGTCTCAGAGAAAGTTTCTTCTGAGAATATGAAATGCTGTCTATAAATATGTCTGGGAGTAAGTCACCAATGTTGTAGCTCAAACTGATTTAAATAAAGACAAAGGTTTTGAGATTTGAAAGTCGAATTTCTATCTGAACAATATCTTCAAGGACTTGTATGCACATTTGACTGTCTTGTGCCCTGAGGTGGATTGCTACTAAAGAGATTATCCACATCATCGTAAGCTACAATAAGGTTCACAGGAATGTGAAATAGAATAAAGTTGTCTGAAAGGAAAAAATGAATTGGGAAAGCAAAATAAAACAAAAATGGAAAAAGAATTAAGCCAGGGGAAAAAAAAAAAAAAAAAAAAAAAAAAAAGTCTACACCAGTATCTTAAGGATGCAACAAAACCCAAAGTATGAATCTGAACTAGATATGCTTCTTAATCTGTCACCCAAGTCATAGAATTTGTTTGGTAGGTCTCTTAGTGTTGTTGATGCCTATGTAATATGTTACAAATTGGGTTAAAGAGGATACTGTAATAAACAGAGTCAGTAGGAAATACCTTCGGAGACTTTTGGAGTATTAGGAAGTGCTTACTTAAAATAATCGCAGTTAGGTGTTAGAAGGAATCTTCCTATTTTAAAAAGTACATTAAATTGGTAACAATATTTCTTTTACTCTTTTAGAGGTAATTTATCTTTAATGCTACTTTCCATTTAGAAATATTTGTGGTGTGTTGATTTTGCTGTTAATTTTTGCTTTTATTTGATGACAGTAACAAGGATGAAAGCCGTTCTCTTGCTGCTTCCACTGTAGTCGCTTTGGACATTCTAGAAATGCAGAGTGTGGTGCTCACGTCATCACTGAGGGAATCTCCACAGAGTACAGAGGAAGGCTGTAAATAGTACAGGTCTGGAATTGGGAGGCCCCAGACGAACCAGTCTCAATGGTTTGACCCCATTTAATTCAAGAAACAGTGACAGTTCATAGCAGTTTGATAGAGTTCTTTCCCCTTTTCTTGACTTAGTAGTATTTTGGTTTTAGCCCTGTGAAAACAAGTGGAAATCCTGAAATCCCCATTTCATTCTCATACTTATAAAACTCCATTAGCCATGATGGACCATGTAGGAATACAAACAAAATTTCATTTAATTCAGTGATTAATGGTGATTAATTTTAAGATTATACTCAGCATACCTCAGTAAAAGAAAATATCTTATAAACCAATGTTAAATATCTCCCTACAAGACAGAGGATTTTACCTATGTCTTCTCTAAATTGGGTGAGAAAAAATATACTTTCTCAACTGATTAATATATTTCTTTTTTTTAAATAATTTTAGTATATATCTATATTTTCTGTCCTATGTACTGGAAAGATGTTCACATATTATCATGGTACTGTTTAAGAAACAAAGACTAAGGCATTGTTGCAATGAACAGCAATATTGCAGGTGAACCATGTTGCCACAGTTTGCAGACCTGTCTCAGAGCAAAGGTTGATAGACTGTAAACCTGTCTCTGGGAATATAAATATTTGCACTTCTTTTTCCTGTATTTTTTTGACCTTCTGTTTTCAGAACTAAGACTTCACTTCATCTTTTGGGAGCCAACATTCCACTGTAAAATGAAAATCCCTAGGCTATAGATGGATACATCTTGCCTCCTTTAACCATTTCCATCTTAAAAATAAACCATTAAACAACAATGAAAATTGAATTTCACATAGATCTGTGGTGCATGCATCCATTAGAAATAGGGAAGACAATAAATAAAAAAATACTTTAATTAATGTGCTGAAATTTATTAAACTGTGTATAACTTCTTTTGCTGAATGTACCTTCAGCTATCATTAGCTGCATTGAGATTTCTGGGTTTTGGCGACTGAGGATATTTCAGACATACCAAAGGCTTTTTTTGGGGAAAATAAAAATTCCCAAAGTAATACAATCAAGTTCAGGTCTTACTCTGCCTATAAGAAAGAGAATAAAGCTGCTGGTGCAAAGAAGGCTTCTTTCTTCCCACAGTGCTGCATTTATTGTGTTACAGTCTAAACCAGCAGCAATTACACATAAGCTGTTAAACAAAATGAGAACAATCAAACAGTCAGAACTCACTGAGGTGGTACTTGGGAGTACTTGCTGTTTCTCCCAGTCAATTTCAGCATCTGTGATGGTCAGAAAATAGAGGCTTATTCTCCTGCATATGTTTATGTGGCAGGGGGGATATGACTTGGCAAGCAAAAAAGAAACTAAAACCTCCTGGAGAAAAAATAGGTTTATGAGGAAAGTATGCACCTACAAGTGCATGCCACACCTGGGAAGAGTGTTGTGTTTTTTAACTACATGGGTAAAAGGCCCACCAGATTACTACGGGATGAAGCCAAGAAGCTGGCAAAAATCAAAGGACTTCTGAAATTTTATGTTAGTGAGAACAGCAACAGTAAGTTCTTGCAAGGTTTTATGGGGAAGAAAAAAAAAATCCACATATAGGGCAAAATAAATGGCTAAGTGGGTGGGATATTCTTTCATAGAATGAATTATGTACCAGATAACTTCTGCAGGAGGTCATACACATTTTTTTTAAAATAATAGATGTTGTCATTTGTTGGAAAGAGCATGCGAGATTAGGTAGGCCATAGATTTAGTTTGGTTCAGAAATTTCTCTGGTCCTATCACAGGTTTGGTCAAGGGAAGTAGAAAAAAAAATGGTGACAAATTGTTTCAAAGAAAAAACCATCAGAATACTTCTAAACATCTTTACATCTGAATAAATCAGGATGGACTTTTTAAGAAACCACAGTGTAAAGTTAGGGGAAGAGCTATGATCCAAATCTAGTAAGAATAGTTACTTTCTGATTGCACTGGAATCATGAGCCTGAAACAGTCCCAAGGGTGCAGTTCCATGGTAGCATAAAACCACATTTTTGCTGGAAGTGATGTTCTTACATTCTTTGTTCCATCACTAAAGGTAACAAGGTAGTTTTCAGACAGATAAGACTTACTGCTGCCACACAAGGAATAGTGCAGTGATGTGTATGTGGGAAGTAGGGCAGTATCTCTTTCGGCAGCAGCAAAGCCTTAAATCAGTTTAAGCAGCTTCTGAAACCACGCCAGAAATTTGAGCCTTCGCAGAAGGTGTCTGGGGCACTGGGTGCTGACATCTCCATTTACTTTCTATGTAGCAAGTACTGCTCATCTCACTATTAGCAAGTGTGCTTGGCATTGTAATAAAGACTGAACTTCAGTCACTTTTGTATAATTGGACTACCTAAATTAGTAAAATGCAGTTCCCAAATATGATCCCCAAGCATGGTGTGTTGACCTTGGTTGGCTGCCAGGCCCACACCCAACCTCTCACTTTCTCAACAGAAAGTAAGACAGAAGAGCTCATGAACAAGATAAAGACAGGGAGATCACTTAGCAATTACCGTCATGGGCAAACAAATTTGACTTACAAAAGTTTTAATTTTTAATTTAATTTATTGTTAATTAAAATTTGCATAGTGATAAACAGAGGCAAAACCAAAAGCACCTTCCCTTATTTCCAGCCTCAACTTCATTCCTTCGTTCCCAACTCTGCTGCCTTCCCCCACTGAGCAGTTCAGGAGAGTGGGGAAGAAGGACTGTGCTCAGTTCATAGCGGTTGGTCTCTGCCAATCCGTCCTCCTCTCACTTTTCCCCTCCTCCAGCTTGGGGTCCTCCATGGGCTGCAGTCCTTCAAGAACTGCTTCAGCATGGGCTCTCCATGGGCTGCAGTCCTTCAAGAACTGCTTCAGCATGGGCTTTCCATGGGCTGCAGTTGCTTCAGAGCATAACCACCTGGAGTAGAATGGGTTCCTCCACAGGCTGCAGAGGACAACCTGTGTCACCATAGTCTCCTCAATGGATTGTAGGGAAATCTCTGCTCCAGCCCCTGGAGCACCTTCTTCCACTCCTTCTCTCACCTTGGAGCTTACAGGGCTGTTTCTCGGACGTTACCTTACTCCTCAATGCCAGGCAGTGGTTTTGCCCCATCTTAAATACACTTTCCCCAAGGCACCACCATCTTTGCTGAGAGGCTCAGCTGTGCCCTGCAGGGAATTGATTGGAACCAGATGGAACTGGCTTTGTCTGGCACGGGGCAGCCTCAGCCTCTCCTCACAGAGGCCCCTGAGGCCCCCCTGTTGCCTGCTCCCCATACACCAAGTAGTCTTTCAAACAGTTTAAGTAGCCACTGAAAGCAGCAGGCATTTTTCAGGATAGGCTTAAAAACTTGAGGTTTTTTCCTAACCCGATCTCCCAGACACCTGCTTTCCAGTAGTAGGCCCATATTGATTGCATGGAAGCTCATCTTTCTAAATGACTCCGTAAGTATCAGCAGAATATATCCAATCATGTATTTTAAGGATTTTGGTTTTATTATTATTTATTTTTTAATTAGTGAGGCTGTGCTTATGGAAGATACAGAGGTATTTTCTATGTCATGTGTTTGTATTTATCCATTACTGATGTTAAATATAGCCAAAAGTTTGTATTAGAAATACAAACTAGTAAGAGGGGATTTTTCTGCCACACTACAATTTGGAGCCCGTTTGTCATGCAACACAGCAAGTTCATTGCACAGACAGTGATGTGACAGAATTTTGACTGTAAGCTTTCATATATGGCACTGACAAGACAAAAATCAATATTATATTCCTTCCCTCAAAATATTAAAAAGTATTTGGTTTCTGTATCACTCTGAATCCAAAATTTGTATGTCCCAAATCTGTAAAATGTGGAAAAGAGAGAAATGTATTCCAGAGGACAGGGCAAGCCCCAGACTCTGGCAGGTGGGAGGTGGACGGCCAGGTCTCCAGTTTGAGACATGCAGATCTGCTGTGTCCCTTCTGGTGCCCACCTCTGCTTTTGGGGCTGTCTGTTCTCTGGACCATCGGTTAGGACATTGTTCTGAGATAAATTCATCTTCTGTTGTTCTCCCATTATTTCTTTTGGTACACTGTGTGAATACAAATTCCTGCTTCAGTATTTATAACTTTTGTGTCTCTCAGTGTCAGAAAGGTGGTGGCCCAACCAGAGTGATACATTGTCTTTTACAACGTGACAGACTGGTTGGAACCCTTAGCACAAATAACTGGTTTATTTTGTTCACACATTAAAAGAAAGATGCAATATGAAACCTTGTATATTTTTAAAATATGAATTCTTATCTGTGTCTGACAGATCTCATCACTCTGAGAGGTCCAAAATTTGTGATTCTCTCTAAAATTTAATTATCTGGCACTTTCTAACAGCTTCTTGTCTACTAACATGTAGAATTTCATTTTGTTGAAACATCTTTTGTGTGTGTCCTTGGTATTGATAACAGTGGCTGATGGTAATGCTTATCTCCATTTGATTCTGAAAATGTAATAAAGAAGGAAAATACAAAGTAATATCTACATGCATTAGTTAGGCAGATATCCATCAAGTCTTTGCATCAGACTTAGCTTTTCAGATATGTCAAGAAACAAAGATCATAAAAGCAGCTTTAGCATGGCAAATAGGTCCTCAAATCCAAATAAATCATTGTCCAAACAAGGAATGAACCAAGAGAGATCTTTCTTGTTCACTCATGAGTTTCTTTGTTTCCTTTTCTGTATAGTTTTCTGAACAAATTGTTAATTAATAATTGCCATAGTTATCTCTCTTCATAGCTACCATAATTGGACTCCTCAAGGTATGTGAGGCTTGGGTCCATTCCCTTGATTCTGGGGGATGTGATGGGAGTATGAAGTCAATACAAAGAGGGAAAATAATCAGTTGTTTACAGATAAAAGTAGTCATCTGGAAAAAAGTGTCGAATTGCAAACAGATAGAACTTTATCTCATCTGTAAAAGAAGTCTGTTGATAAAGAAATGGGGATATAAAACTAAGCAAGTGTAGACATAACTCTTGCTTTGTAGTTTCTGATGTAAATGTTTGAAAATACATTTTTACTACAGATTTATATCTAGAACATATTTAGATGCATGATCTGTACTTGTGGATAATGAAATGGACAGTAAGTACATCCTGGTAAACTTACATGTATGTATTGGCAGTATTTGGGGTAAGACACAAATATATCATAGAAAAATAAGAAATAGGGTTTGGGTTCCAATATATGCTGAGTTTTATTTGTAGAATTTTTGTTTGCAAGACAATTTTAAATTTTCTTTTAACATGTTTCTTGATTGTACACTTCTATATGTGCACAATGATCCTGTTACAGGGCTTTGACTTTGTAACTCTTGGTCTGAGCAGCCAGATTCAGTGCTGACAGAAGATTGCACCAAGAAACCCATATGTTTCATTGGCAGCTTACCTGATTTGATGAGAACAGTGGCAATCTGCTTTGTAGTGTGAGAAAACAAAAAATAATTTTTGATTTTCTGATAGGATTTTATAGCAGCAGTAAACAAGTGTAAGCTGTGCTGTGTGCCACAGAAGAGTTTGCGTGATGTGGCCTGCTTCTCAGGAGAAGCAGAGATAGAAACGAGGAGCTTATCATATGATTACTTAAAAGCTTGTATCAAAAGCAGGGTGGGTACAGCTGTGTAAAAACCATACACCTGATCAGAGCATAGGTGAGGAAGATGTATACCCACTCATCTGAGATTATGTATTTTCCCTAGGCAGAGGAAGGTTACATTGAGTTGCTAAGGCTGTTCATATTTCAGTTCCCAGATTAGGTCTGCTTGTGTGGTGGCTTCCAAGTTGGTTATTATGGTATTGTCAACATGGAGCTGCCTGACCAAAGCACATGAGGCTGTGCAGCTAGAACTAAAATAAAAATAAAACAACCAAACAACTGTCATTCATCACATACCTAGGACAGCGTCCAAGAGAGGACTTGTCATTGTCCACACTGCCCAGTGCCTTTTTCATGCATGCATATACAAGAGAGATTGGACAGGAGGATCAGTTATGGCGAGTGTCAGCGCATCCAGCAGGTGAGACAGTCAAGGGCATCTGGTATATTGGCTTTTCTAAGTAAGGTTTAGTGTTCTGGAATAGTACTAAAAAAAGTTACCCAGGGAGCAGGTGGAGACTGGAGAGAGAGTTTCCATCTTGTCATGCCATTCCATCTCCATCTAAGGAACAGATGGCTCCAGTGAAATGGGATTCCTTTCCATTCTGTAACCCTGAATGCCATTAAAAAAAAAACCAAACCAAACAAAAAAAGCAAACAAAAAAAAACCCCGAAAAAACCAATAACAGAAAAAAATTACAGTATTTGTGGAGAAATTACCCACATAGATGTAGAAAATGCAGGTCTGCTTTTCAGGGAGAGAAGAAAAGACACATGACAGCATGTGGACAACCTTAGAATAAGTTATTAGTTTTGGCAGGGAAGATGCAAGCTAGCTTTACTGTATTTTGTGAAAGACAGCTGTTACTACTTTTATTTGACAGCAGAAGTCTAACCTGCATCAGTTAGAATTTCCTTGTACTACAGCAAATAATGACAGTTAAATAAGATTGACAAATTGTTTCAGCACAAACTACTTGTTCGTGAAGGTTGTTGGATGCAAAATTTCATTCCATTGCTGCAAAACTGTTTTTAAATCATATATGAAGATAGGCCTGACATATCTGTAAGCTCAAACTAATTTTGCAAATAAGCTGTTGTTTACAACATGGTACAGATTTAAAAAAAAAAAAAAAAAAAAAAAAAAAAAAATCTTTTCAGTCTCTATTGCTGTGCATTCTGCTGATTCTTTTTCCACTAGCAACCAAATGGTTATTTCTAGATTAATACAGACCCCATATGTGCTGCTGAGAGATAGATTCAGATCATGCTACAATGAACAGTATTTTGTAATGTGCATTTTATTGTTGTTTATAACAGCATGAAAGGCAACCAACCTTGCAAGTTTCTGTCCCGTGTTCTTGTGTGGAAAATGTTATATAATAAATGTGAGAAACATATGCAGGCAGCTTTACATGTATAACACAGGTTCATGCTTATGGCTGCTCAGGCACATTTGTTCTTGAGCAGCATGAGGAAGTTGTATAGATAATGCCATCCTGACAGTTATTGAGTCAGTTTGGTGTCTGTGAGTCAGCTGTTTCCATTACAAATCAATGCATTCTTTGTAAAGAAGGCCATGAAAAGACATTATTTTGAGCTGGGTAATTTTTACATTAACTTTCCCATCCTACTCCTTTGTGTGTAAGACACCATTTGAAAACTTCTTTTAATGTCCTTTTGTCGACTATGACAGAGCATATGCTATTAATCCAGCTTTTGAAAAAAAACAACAATTTTTTGAGATCAAAAGTTAACAGTGGCATGGTAACAGTGGCACTATGAATACATTGTTTTGAATAAAATGAAAGCTGATTCAAACTCTGTCCATCAAAAATTTGAAAAAGTAAAGTGTTCAACCATACAGGTCTGTAGGCCTTGAGGCCACATTCTGCCACTTCTCAAAGGATCACTTCCTTATGGTTGGGTGGTAGCAGCAGAACTCTGCAGCCCTTCCTGGCATTTTATACCACATTTTGAGAAGTGCAGCTGTCTGGTGGGGGGATCTCCTGCATAACTTGTGTCCACAGGTATTTGTTTGAATTTGTAAATTCCCTGATTGCGTATTTCTTGGATTATTAACTCTTTACATGGAGGGTGGATGTTTTACTCATATGTGAGTAATTTCCAACCTAATCCCAGAGTTCCTTTCTCCTTTTGAATATGGTTTAGCAGTGGTTGAATTGTGTTTCACATAGGTGTCACAGCCAGCCCCTCTCATCTGCCCTGAGGTTTACAGATGTGGATATGTGTCTACAAATTAGTAGTGTAAAAGCATCCAGAATCAGTTTTCTTAATCAAATTTAAGTGTTGCATACAGGTTTTATGAAAGGATGACACCTTGAAATACACACTGTATCCCACCTGAGAATTGTTGAGCCAACTTTTGCATGTTTAGTTATGTTGATTTTAGTGGAACAATTTGTAGATTAAGATGCTAGCCAAACACACTAGTTACTGTCAGCTACTAATGAACTCAGTGCTTGGCTAGGGCTGGAGATAAATCTGAATCTAGTTAAAATTACAACATGATGTTCATTAGCTTCAGCAAGGGCAATTTCTGAGATGAAGTGTTGCTATCACCCAATGTGTTAAATAAGCAGTTGGACTAAGCAGGTGGTGGGCAGAGATCAATGGCTTTCCATTAAACAATAGGTAATTTCTCAGTAGGAAATTACTCACATTCCCAAAAAGGGTCGCATACCAAATTTCTTATTCTGGTTTATTATTGTAAGAAAACTGCCAGTCAAGTATGTGTGCTCTAGAGACATGAAGAGGCAGAAAACCTTATGGAGATTTTGAAGAGTGATATTATTTATTCTGAAATACCTCAAGGCTTCATTCTGCTTGATGCTGCACGAATGCAAGATCTCAGTTTTACACTGAAGTTCACTGCTAACTCATTCAAATGATAAATGTTTTCCAGTACTACAGTGAAACTGTATTATTATAAAATACAACCCTTACCTATGATACTAAGTCTGTAGAAAATTTACTTCTTCATATACTTATGTCTGTTTACATAGTATTTTGGCATAAAAAAGTGCAAAGTATAAGGGTGCATATATGGATACATTACTCAGCCTTTTTGATTAAATCTTGCATATATACCCTTCATATACTTTGAGGAAAAAAATACATCATCTTTGCTTTTCATTTAGCCACATCATGGCCTATTTCAAATTGAAAACAGATGTGTCAATGCTGGGAGTTGTTTTCCCAACATTTCCCATTTAGTTGTCTCAAGTTTTACATGCTGTATTTATTTGTTACATGTCTCAAGCTTCATTCAGTAGTTCCTGAAGTTGGTCTTCCACTAATATGTAACCTAACAGTGGATTGAAGTGAGATGACTTGAGGAGGGATGTGTTTGTGTTTTGATCCTTCTGATAGATGGTATCTTCCCTAGGAATGTCACATCCAACATGCTTATTTGAGTCAGCCCATCTTTGGGTGACCACAATGCCTTGATGTTAAAAACTGGTTGACATTTCAGGAGCTGGCTGATGAGCACATCAGTTTTCTGTGCCTGGAGAGTAGGAAAAACTATGTGAAAAGCAGGGCAAAGGGCTGCAGGTGATTCTCCTTTCTGCCATTTGGCTTTTCCATCCAGCCATCACAAGTATGTGAAACTGGTCAAGACTTCCTGCATTTTTAAACAGGAATGTTTATGTCTGCAGGCCTTCCTATCTTGATTTGATAGTATCTTGCACCTACTCATCATGGTAATTTGCAGAAGACAGCAAAACCAGTCTGATGTAATGGGATATGAATGAGAGTTAAGAAAAAAATAATTATAATAGATACATAATAGATCATTATTCTTTCCTGAGGTTTTTACAGATGTATATGATAGATAAATCTAGATGGTCCCTCTACATGTTACTGCTTTTTGTCAAGCAATTTCCAGGCTGCTTCACATGTAGATGCTAATGAAAACAATTAGAATAATAGATTACCAGTCTGGAAGGGACCTCAAAGTGCATCTGGTCCAGCCTTTCTTGGGAAAAGCATGGTTTAGATAAGATGGCCCAGCACCTGCTCCAGCTGAAAATTAATATAATTACAAACTACTCTGTGAGTGTTTTTACTTATTAAAAAGGAAACAGTTTTTAACCATGTTGACAATATATTTTTTTTTTTCTCGTGTTGTGATGCTTACCTTATCAATATTTTTTTTTAATGGTTTGGATTTTTAACCAAACTGTTTTCTTGGTTTTTTTTTTCTCTTTTTTTGAGAGGGAGACTTCTATAACTTTTTAAAAACACAATAATATTTAACTTGCATGGGTTAATATGACTGATAGGGCTAACCAACAGGTTTGCTTTAGAAAATGTCAAAGTTTTGTAATTTTTAAATAGATCGTCCCCTCTAATGACCTATGTAATAAAAGAATTTTCATTTTTAGCATGCAAGGCACAGCAGAAAATTTCCTGATTATTATTTTATAAATCTATTATATATGGTATCTCTAATGCTACAAAAATGCTTAATTAAAGCCACTTTAAAATAGTTTTATTCTAGATGCAAATTTTGGAAGTTATTCTATGGAGCGAGTTACTTTCATAAGGGAATAAAACATGTCAGAGCAGTGTCCCAATAGGTTAGCTGGAGTAGTAAATTAAAACTCGTCATGCCATATGCCTTCTACTCATTCTTCATAATTTATTCTCATGAATAACTTTGTCTCGCAGATATAGTTTTGGAGATGGAATAGCAATGTATTTGTAGCTTCAGGATGAAAGATGGAGTATGCTACACGTAACCCTTAAAGACTAATTTCTGTCTATGTCTAGTTTTGAAAGAATGCTTAGAATATTTTTTTTTCAGTAACTTCCTTGTTTGCTGATCTTGGAACTATGTGGCTTATAAGCATCGAGTTCAAAATTCAGGTGATTATACAGTAAAAAACCTGATTCTGTATTTATTGAGTTGCCCTGCACTCTTGCATCCATCTGATTCAATTTATATTCCACATCAACACCAGCAGTGCATGTACTATTGCCTTGCTAAACACTGTGTTTATTTGAAGATTACATTGTCTTGGCTGCTAAGTTCTTATAGGAGACTCAGAAGAATGTCTTGCCTTTGCCTGTCCTTGGAAATCTGAGGAAAAGAGTAACAGTAATTAGAGCTCTTTCTAAATCATTAATTCATTAAAATCATGTTTGTTGTCCCTGTGTGTATATGTATTGAATATTTCTGTAATTGCCTTTTTTTTTTTTTTTTTTTTCTGTTTCCAGAAGGGGGGGATGTGTGTAGAGATATATATATATATATTCAGAGCTGTTTCACTGTTCATGTATATATGTGTATATATTTGCATAGATGTGGCAATCTTTAGCAGTTTGTTGATTATATAAACTTGCTTTACAAGACTGCAGAGAGCATTTCTGAAATTATACTAGAACTTTTCCATATTGCAACCACAGCTATAACATATCTCATGCCATATTTATAGACTCAGTAATAGAAAACAGGTAGTTCTTAATTTATATAGTAGATTTCAAAACAAGTTCATCAATGTGAGTATACACTTCAAATACATGTGAAATAATAATACATCCTTTTATAGGAGCTTACTTTTCCCTTTTATAGGCTTCACAGCATTGAATAGATAGTGATAGGCTATCTAATATGTGCTAGTAGCATTCAATGTACAATGAATTTTAGACTGTGTAAACATTAAATGTACCTTTTAAAATTTTGAATTGAAGAGGTACCTACATCCACTCTAGCTATTACTCAGCCCTTCAGTTGGCATTTGACAAAAACCATGAAATAAGAAACCAGTAATGTGTAGCTAATTAAGATGCCTATAAAGTTAAAAAAAAAAAAAAAAAAAATCTTTCATATACTTTTTTTCTTTTTTAACATTGTCATTTTGTTTGTGGTGAATTCTTCACACGCTTATGAGCGGAAAGCTTAGTAACATTTTCAGTGAGTGGGGAGCAAGAAAGAGCAAATTTTTTTTTGTGTCTACTGAGAGATTCAGCCTCTAAAAATACTTTACAAGTACGGATAATTTTTTGTATACTGCATGGGGCCATTCATGATGTTTTGGCAGAAGACTACAACCTAGTATGAAATAAGAATAGCAGACAAAATATATGAAAATGCTTGTGGATACAGAAGTATTGTGAAGTTTTAACTAATGTGCAGATAACAGATCCCTAGTGGTATCAGCTGTCACAATTGTACATCACTCACTTCTAGAAAATTTTTTTTCATCATTCTCTAGCAGATAATACTCACTGCTAGCAGTGCTTCTCATAGGAATGAATTTCTAATATGATTTAGTGTTTCCTTCTCATCTATATTAATCTGACTTGATGATCTGAACTTAAAATCGAGTTTTAGAGATTTGGAGAAGTTAGAGTTATTCTGGACTAGCCATAGTAAGTTTTAACTGTTAACAGGCCATTGAGAGTAATGCCATTGGAAAGTAAGTCAAACATGTGGAACAGGGAACAGTCTGGTTATGAAAAAGACAAGTAATTGACTCGCAAGTTATAGCTGAATCCACATAATATTCACCAGAGATAAGATTAAAAGGTAGGAGAGTTCAGTACAATAGAGAAAAAAACCTGTAAGGTGAAAGCTGGATGAGTGAAAACTAAACTACAGGACCAGAGAGTCTGAAGTAGATGTTAAGAAAAGGAGTGTAGACAGTAATATGAAAGGCTGTAGAGGTGTTAGGATGGCAGGATTTAAGACTTGGTTAAGAATTGATCAGTGTAGTAGGAAGCACTGGTAAGGAAAGAGCAGGACACACATTTTATAAGGAGATTGTAAAAGCTCTGCTTAAAAATGCTTCAGAAAGGTCCTCCAGATTATATACTGATCAGCTATCCTGGCTGTGTCCCCTCCCAGTTTCTTGTGAAAAGAACCCAGCTGAAGCCAGGACATTTCTGGCAAAGTTTGTCTTCAGAGAAAGAAATGTTCTGAGCATGGAGAAAAGTAGCCTTTATGTCAAAGGCTGAACAGTTCAATTTGTCAAATCATGTTTCCTTTGCAGTATGCGTGGTAAATTTTTGAAAGATAATGGCCCGTAACTTATTAACGGAAATTTTAGGTGTGAGTTCATCAGATTTCCCTTTAATAAATGCTCCTATATGTCTTTTTCTTGCAATTATTTCAACTCACACAGTCCTCCTCCTTGCAGAGTAGTCTAGTTCCATTAAAATTGATCCTTTCGTTAATCTTGTCTATTAGAAGGTTTTTTTTTCCATTGAAAAGGTAAATGGCTAAGTCATTTTTATCTGCTTTGCATTAAGGAAAGCCCAAGCTCAGACACTAAGCCATTAAAATCATATATACAGGTATTGCAAAAAACCAGAGAAGTTAGATATCAGCTCTGACATAAGGATTTTGTTTAATGGAACCAATATTTCTCTTGATTTATAAATCCTTGCTTGTGCACTCTAAGACGGTAGTAGCCTTTTCAAACAGCTGTTGCACATGATTCTCTATGGATGACCACTACTGCTTTTTGCCATGTTACCTGAAGTGTGATATACAGGCCTGTAGGTATTGGTTTACTTTCACCAAATATGGAAAAATTCCCTATCTTAAATTTCATGTTACTGTCATCTCTCCATATTCCTATTCTGCTTCATCTTCCTCAGTCCAGTAATATTTTCTGTATTACATACTGTTTATTTACGTATTGCATTCACAGATTGCATTTAATTAATTTTAGCCAGTATTTAATGTATGAATATTAATGATAAATAAAAATGTTACATTACATTAGGTATTGTAAACCCAAGACTGCTAAGAAAGGTGAATCACGTTACCAGCTGATAATGTGATTTATAGGAAACTAACTTAAATGGGATGAATTAGCAGAATTTTTAATTTTCTTTTTTAATACTTAGCATATTTTGTTCAAAATACACAAATATAAACAGGAAATGTTAAGTTCTTCCTTCAAGGCTAGATACTCTAAGTATTGCTGTTATTATTAATGCAGAAGTTTGACTCATGTCAGTGTCAAACACATTTAATGAATATCATCAAGCACCTCTGTACAAGCCCTTGTGCTAGTATCTGTGATGATAACCCCATACATTACCGATACTAAGGGAGACTCATAACTGTGAATAAAAGTGTGATGTTGTGCTGTGTTTTTTGGGTTTAGTTTGTTTGGGGTGGTTTTTTTTTTTGGGTTTTTTTTTTTTTGGTTTTTTTTTTTGGCCTTTTTTTTTTTTTTTTTTTTTTTTTTCTCAGAACATACATCTGTCCTTTCAATCGGATTGTCCTTATATAAACAGCTGTGATCTGCAGCTGAGTATCTTTTGTGATGTTTATAATTACAGTGCTGTGCAAAATGGCTTCTCTGTTTAATACAAATTTTCATATAAGATGGTAACTTTCAAAGTAAATGCTTTTTTTTTCAAAATCAGTTAAATTTTAATCAGGAACAGCAGTTACAGAAACATGGGCCTGCAAGTGACAATTCTTTAGCATAAAAAATACATTTCTAAAATTATGAGTGTTTAAGTGGATGCTAAACCTGTTGGCTAATAGCTTTATTTTACTTTTTTATTAATTCCACTGAGGAAAACCAAAACACCTGAATTACTTTCCTTTCTCAGATATATAAAATGTAAATAAATTCCTATGCAACCTTTCCTTACTCTTTTCAGAAAATTTCCTTCCTCTTTGTAATAAATCTCTGTTTTTCACTTTGCTCTGCAGTTTAGGGTCTTGTTTCTATTAACTTCAAAATTCCTGAGCTAAACTGTTTCTTCCTGCACCCCCAAATAGCTTTCACTTGCTCCCTTGCATTTTGGCTTTTAGTACTTCATAAACTAATCTTAAGGCTCTGGAGAAGAACTTTTTCATTTGTCCTTTGAAATGATCCTCAAGTTTGACTGAAATACAGTCTATTAAAATTACCCTTTTGCTGCTTCCTCCTAGAGAAAAAATTGGAAGCTCACTAAACACAGTATTCCCAGCCAAAGTCTGACTGCACTGTGGTTGCAGTCAAGTGCCCTAACATGTACAGCAGTTTAAAGAATTTGATGAATGTCAGTTCTATATAAAGCCAGATTTAATGTCAAAGACACACTTTTTCCCAGTGTCCTATTTTTTGAAGTACTCATATCATGCTCTAGAACCAAAAAAGACCTATCCCAGGCATAATGTTATGGTTAGAGTATTTTGAATTAGCAGTTTTCATTGAACTTCATTCACGTTCAGGTATTTGTGATATTCCTGGAATTGATTCTGTAGAATAAAACCACTGAAATTTACCCTAAAAATGAGATCTGATGTGGAGCTTTTAGATGTCTTGAAAGAAAAATTTAGAATTTTCTGTTTGCTTAGTCTCACAATATATGTTTAAACTGTTTTAAAAATATTTTGAGTATCCATAATAAAAATACTTCTTTTGTAGCCCAAACTACATTTAATTTCCATTCCCTCCTTTTTTAATGTTGTTTTTTTTCCAGTTTGGCCAGAAATTTCCATGTTGTTAGTATCCTTTCTAAGAGCTTTTTGGTGGGCTTTTGTGATTTTACATTCCCTCTGAAACAGAAGAGCTGCATAGGAATACACTGATACTGCCCAGGAGCTGTTGAAGCAGTCCAGTCAAGTGGATTCCCCATGGTTTCTTTCTGCCTATCTGCTTAGTGTCCACTGCATGACTTCTGTTAAACTGTGCTTTTTTCCCCTTCTCTCCTATCATCTACTGGATCTTCCAGGTGGACACAGAATTCCGCCCCAGCTCCTCTCAGCTGGAACACCAGCTTTCATCTCTCAGCTAGGTAACTACAGCTCACAGAAGCAGTTTAAGTGTATAGGAAAAAAATCTCCCCTGCAGCTTTTGAACAGTTTGAACTTCAGACTTGCTTGTGATACATGTTTATTTGCCTGATCTTGAAAAAAAAAAAAAAAAAAAAAAGAGAGAGAGAATTGCTTTTTATGAACTTTTTTATTAACTACTTTAACCATGCAAACATCCTCCAAAACATTCATGTTCTTCATTGTGGATATGATATTCTGATGCCCTATTAATACTTCAGTGTGACAGATAGATGAACTAAGGGGCAAAACATTTCTAGGGGACTAACCAGGGGCTACAATAGTTCTAAACTTTCAGCTGCTTGGCTTTGCAGCTTTGATGAAGCCATTGCTGAATATTTGTTTAATCTGGACGTGTGAATCTGTAAACAGTTCTGTATGTTGATTGAGTAACTTATATATTAGACTAAGAGCTTCCTATTGCTTCTCTATAAAATACAATCTCCTTGAGGTAACTCATAAATTACTGTAGTTGAGTAAGTAGCTAACCTAAGTTCACTTGTTCATTGGATGGATAAAGAGTTGCTGGAGCCTACAGTAATATAGGTCATCAGGATAAACATTACAAATCAAAGCATCTTACCAGTGTCTTGACAGAAATGCTGTGTCTGTATTGAATAACTTGATAAATACTTGCAGAATTCTGTAGTGCTGTCTCCAAGTCTACTCCCAACAGCTTTTCTTAAGCAACTTTTTCCTTGCATCACAGCAGATATAGAATGTGGGAAAGAATACAGAAAAGTTATTTGACTCTCTTTGTTTGCATAAAATATTTTCCTTTTTTATACCACAGTGGCATAAATAGAATATTATTTTCTATAAATAACCTCACAAATGGCTTTAGAATGCTACACTTCACTGTGTAGTGACACTTGCTCTCTGAGCTGCTGCAAAACCTCATTTTGTGAAACAAAACCCATGTCACTTTACATGGCAAGAGAGTGAATACGGCATTCATAGCTCATATAGAATCTGACAGTTCAAAACTAAAAAAAGTTATTTGGAAGGTCATGTCTCTTCTTCATTGACCTTGATATTAATAATATTTGTGCCCTGGAATGTAAATGAAACACGATACCAAGGTCTTTCTCCATCAAAATAAATTAACTGCTTTTTAATTTACCTGTCTGTGAACTCTGGTTATTTTCAAACACATATTTTCAGTCTACCTAAATCATTTTAACCAGGGACAAGGCTAGGATGTGACTCATTTGCTTCATGCCAGTGAGTAGCATTATGCTGCTAAAGGAAGAAATTCTGACAGATTTGTGTGCCTGAGAACCTTCTTGGCTGTTTCCTGTTGACACGATTTCCACAGCAGCTAATGTCTAAGCATGGGATCCAGTGTGTGAAAAAGATCTCATCTGAGGGAAATGTACACATTATTCATTCTTAAAGCTATTGGGACAATTTCTTCCAATAATTATTCTTTTAACCCCAAGAGATTCCTTATTTTTAGTTTAGTTCTACTGTATAACAACAAGAGGAAATCAAATTATGAAGTGTAGGTAATTGTGTAAATAGAAGACAATAAAAAGCAGTGTTCCTCAGTTGCCAACAAATTAAGAAATGCAATTACATCAAGTCAGTACAGAGTCAAAACTATGGTATCTGTTCTCACTGCTTGGTGCTACAGAGAGCAAGTTGAATGGGATCAGGAATTTTGAGGTGGACAGCAGTCAGCACTTCTTGTAAAGAGCTTTCAGTATTTCAGTTAGGAAAATTATTCTTGTCTTTACCTTGTTCTGTCCCTTCTTTCCGTGTTTGGCATCATAAGTAAAGCTCTCCTTATGCATGCTACAGTATATAGATAATAGCAAAATATTAGCTAGGGCTGGAATATATGGTATAACGTGCAAGGATGCATAGCAAAAAATAGTTGGTTTTGTTTTGTTTGTTGTTGTTGGGTTTTGTTTGGTTGTTTGGTTTTGGGTTTGTGGGTTTTTTTTTTGTGTGTGTGTGTGTGTGTGTATAATCCAGTGTTGGCAAAATCAGAGGTTATGTATCATAAGATCTGCATTTTTAAGTGAACAGTTTCTTAAGAACCTGGTAGATTTGGATTAGAAATTAGGAAGAAGTTCTTCACTATGAGGGTTGTAAGACACTGGAACAGGTTGTCCAGGGAAGTTGTGGATGCTCCATTGCCGCATGTGTTCAAGAACAGGTTGGATGGGGCCTTGCACAAGCTGGTATAGTGGGAGGTGCCCCTGCCCCATGGAAGGGGGGTTGGAACTGGATGATCTTTAAGGTCCCTTCTAACTTGAACCATTCTATGATTGTATGTTTCTTGTGTCCACTAGCTTTTCACTAAAATGTGCATCACTTTTTGCAAGCTTGGAAAAGGAAATCAACATGGTCATATCTGAAAGGATAAGCTAGACTATCAGGAAAAGGTATTTTATTTAGGTGTTTTGAATAAACATTTGAATCATGTCCTCTTATTAATTCTTGTGAAAGGATGCTATAAAACTCCTAGATGGGAAACAAGAAAAATATAAATGCAAGTGTTCTTGAACTCAAGCAAAGGAAATTCAGTGATACTTTGGTGTGGCTTGAGACTAATGAAAATGAACTGCACTTTATTTTAAGGCATGTGATAGTATGATCCTACCATGGCCCTCAGTGAAAGACTGGTTAATGTGCACCCTGTGTTGGAGTGTTCACTTTTCATTTTGAAGAGGCAAAAAAATAGTTATATATCATGATGGGTCTGATCCCCTTCCATATTATGTGTCACAAAAAAAAAAAGAGAGAAATATTTGCATTTTCATTGTTATACAGGGCCGTTTTAATGTGAACGTTACCTCTAACCAGAGAAGTATGTTCATGGACTTAAAAATGCTCCATACTCTTAGTTTTGCCTCCCACATCCACTTGTAGAGTAATTCTACAGCCTGTTGGTCTGCTCTGGTAACTTAAAATTGCAGGTCAATTATAGTCTTTGCTTCCAAGATAAATAGTAGTTATATGAAGTTGACAACATCGGTCTCAAAGTGCCATGCCTGCTAAAGGCAAGCTTTCAGATAGTTGCACTATCTGGGTGAGAAATACTTGTTAGCCATACTAAAATCTATTGCTCAATTAAAAAAAAAAAATAAAAAAATAAAAAAATAATAAAAAAAATTAAACCCCCCTATATAAGAATATATACCTGCTGTAATTTTTAAAAGGTCTACTGGTTCAGGATTATGTGCTTTTCCATATCCAAATATAAACAAGCATTTTTTTCTGAAGGAAAGTGCTTAATATTCTGAAGTCAACCACTTTAAAATAATTTCAGAATATAAAACCAAACTGTGAGAAATGCAAAGTCATTTGTCATCACTTTTGGTTACTGTATGGAACTGAACCACTCACAGGAATAACAGTAGGTATGAACTACAAACATTTCTGGGTTTGTACATTGATGTCACAGACCAGAAGTCTCTCAATAATAAAGTAGGATGTTGAAGCATCCACACTTTTACATTGCAGTATCTGAGATGTTTTCAGTAGTATAATCATAGGAAAAACTTACTGAAACTGGAAGTTGCCTCATTATTGCTTAGAAAACAATGAATCAGAAGACCAGAAGAGATCAGGATGTCAAAAAGCAGGGGAAGAATAACAGCAGAATTAAGCTGAAGGAATTAATTTGGGGAGGGGTTGGAAACTAGACAGCTGCATTTTTCAGCATTGTCAGGGGATGAAAATTAGAGACAAAGTGATATAGAATAGATTAAGAAATAAGAGTTTAAGAAGAATTTTACTTGGGAGCAGGAGAAAGGAAGACAAACAGAAGAAGAAAAGTGAAGAGAAGGTAGGAAGGAGATAGAAAAGACCCAAAAAGAAGGATGACTCCTTTTGAGCTAATTTGAAGAAATTTATACATCACAAGACAGCAGGAGAGGTGGAAGTGAACTGAAAGCTATATATAAGTAGAAAGTGTGATATTCATTATGCCTGGAAAATAATTGTTTCTTGGCTAGGAAAGGAACTGAGCTGAAAGAGGACAGAATGGATTTGTAGTGAAAGAAAATGGTTTGGTCCCAGCTTTTCACCCAAGGGCATTCGGACTGAACAGAAATAGGAAATAATATTTGGAGGTTATAGGTCAGAAGAAGAATGGAGGACGAGAGATTGCAAAATATATGTTCATTGAGCTGAAAATAGCTCTACATTGTTTTAAAAGGAATCTAATATTTAATGAAATCCATCAGCATTGTCCTGACCTTAAAACATAAATCTCTTGTAAAAACTCAGCTAGCTGGCAACTGATGGTCAATTTACTTTTTTCAGAGTACAAGATGTCCTTTTGGTCCCTAAGCAGTATTGTTAGTGCTCTTAATACATTTATCTGTTTTATTTAAAAGTGTTTCTTTTCATCAAAATCTCAATAGAAATCACTTTCTAAGCTTCCTTAAAAAAAAAAATAAATTCACTCAAATTAGCTAAATAAAACCATCATTTTTTTTCTATCACAACATATGTACAAACTTCTGTTTCTTAAAAATCAAGGAAATTAATAGCTAAGGAGACCATAAATCTTTCATTTTTCTGTCATGAAACTGTATAATGTGCAAGGCCAAGCCTGCAAAGAAAATAGAAGGTCTTTGGGCAGTTGATAGCAATGAGGATGATTATTATCTCACAGAATGTATTCCTCCTGTGTCAGTGACTAAGACTCTACATTATGAGCAAACATTGCTTACACAAGGGGCATGTACAAACCCAAACCAAAAAGACGAACCTAACTTCCAACACTTTTCCAGATAATAGGTTAAATGCAAAGCATTCCTCAGGCTTTAAGATTTATGGTAACTTCTTATACAGTAGGCAGCTAGAGAATGAAAACAGGCAAGATTGCCCAGGGAAGCTGTGGATGCTCCATTACTGAACGTATTCAAGACCAGGTTGGATGGGACTTTGAGTAGCCTGGTCTAGTGGAAGGTGTCCCTGCACATGGCAGAGGGGTTGGAACTAGATGATGTCTAAGGTCCTTTCCAACCCAAACCATTCTATGATTCTATGAGTCTGCTTTCAAATAACACAAAATTTTCTAAACTTTCAATTAAAATAAATTCTCATGGCATCAGTGTCAGCATTACAGGCATTACTTTCATGATATATGAAAAGGCATGCTGGAAGAACTGGATAAAGAAGTCATTTAATATTAAATACATACCTTTTTTTTTCCTTAATAAATGTTACAGTTGTCAATACAGTAGTTTTTAAATCATTAAATATCACCTTTTTTTCAGTCTTAGTTTGCACAGCTCACCAAAAGATCCATTTGGATATAAAAATTAGTTATTTGAAATGCTTTTCATGTATTTGAATATTTACAGTTTTCATTACAGAATGTCCCTTTTTACTTACAAAAGAACGAGAATTTACATAATAGAATAACCCATCCCCCCCCCCCCCCCCCCGCCCCCCCTATCGATTACTCTTCTCGCTCCGCGCTAAGTGAAGGTTATGAGGTGTTTATTATTATTTTTTTTTCGGTTGGGT
>JANHGN010011129.1:104582-127061 GCA_024605025.1 Megaceryle maxima
CTTAAAAGAAGAACCCCCCCCCCCCCCCCCCGGAAGAACTGATTTGCCGTATCTGATCCTGCTAAGCTTGAAATGGGTTTTAAGGAATTTTAATATTCTCATTGGCTTGCTTGGTACAGGATGAGTTTCTTTCACATTTCAAATCTCTGCTTCCTTCTTTAATTCTACAATAGAGGAACCATTTTAACTTCTTTTAATCTCTTCCCCAAATCATCAAAACATTAAGTGGTAGCATTTGGCAGATGGAAGGTATTTACTAGCAATACAGTTTTATAGGGTTTCTTTAAATTTGGTTACTAGTCTAGAATTAATGTATAGATGAAGAAATGGTTGACAGATAGGTTAATTTCCTGGGAGATTCAAATATAAGTGTATGAAGAGATAAGATATATCTTGTATAAGGAGATAAAAGATAGATAAGAAGATTCAAATGTAAGTGTATATGCCTGTATTATTTATTTGTCTTTTATAACTCAAGTACTTTCCCATTTATACATCAGATCTTTCATTTGCTGATGTTAATTTCAATTACAAAGAACTATGGGTAAGTTCTCAAGGTAATATATCATAGATGGAGATACTTTAGAGGTGAAGGACCATACAAAGCAATTGGAATCAATGTTGGAATCTGTTCTGTAATATTTATTGCATTTTTTAAAATATACCCAAATTTAAATAGAATTGACTTGAGAAAGTGGAAGATCGAGACTTTTTAAGAAAAGCCCAGTTAAGTTTTATTTTTCAAAAGATACTATTGTTTCATGAAATAGCAAGATTAACTGTTCTGGAACATTTTAAAATTTGGTATATGACAACATGGGATCATGTTTAGCTTTGGCATAGATGCCAGTAGAGATGAGTGTCTACTTACAATTTTAACATACTGAAGAGAGAGAAAATTAATTTCTAAAGTAATGTATAAGCCCTTCATAAAATAATGGCAAGATGTTTTGTTAAGTCTGAGATATGAAGGAGTGTAGCCAGAAGTTAACAATGAAACTATATGGTAAGCCTAAGAGGTACATAATCAGTACTGACACGGTGAACGGTAGGGTACCAGGAGATGATCTGGCCTCTGTTGCGCTAGTGTTACGAGAACTTGTTTGCCTTTTACTGACATACTGGGAGTGGAATTATTTCAAGATGAGACAAAAGCATGCAGAACAGATGTGTTGTCTTGTGTGAAAGCTGTGTCTGATGGTGCAAGATGATGATACTGGGGATAGATTACCCATCTGAGGGCATGTTTAGTCCATGTACAGAATTAAATTAACATGCCACCATAGAAAGTCAAAACTGTAAGCATCCCTGAGTAAACAACAAAGCTTAATTCAAATACTATGGTTTTATGGTTGATTTATTGTCAGAAAGCATCTAGGCCTTTTCCACCAAATTTCAGCATTATGGCTCTCTTCAAGCCTGAGTGGGAGTACAGTTATACAAACACGTGTTTAAGTACAGAAGTAGTCTCAGAGGTTTTTAGACTACTAAAAGTAGTTAAGTGTGTGCTTAAGCATCTTCCTGAGTGTCTTTACCTCTTCATGGGTTATAGCTATTGTTTAGGGAGTTTGGCATCTCACAGGATAATGTTCTGATCACATTAAACTGACTAAATACAAAGCAAATAGCTGTTTCTTGAGCTGGAAGGAAGCATATAAGTTTAGAACTGAGCAGTGAATGAAGTTAACCTGCCAAACATAAAGCCAACAAACCAAATATTTATTTTACTATCTCCTTAAGAATAAATGTAGTAGTATTAATAGTGTTATCAGGTGAACCACATTAAATATATTATCAAACATGTTTCTTCGTAATACAGCCTTGCCCAGAGCGTTAAATGTGATGAATCCTCCACAGTGGGAGGCTCTCCTAGCTTCAAGGGATTTTGTAAAACAAAGTGGTGAAAAAAATGAAGAGAGTGATAGGTTTTTTTTCCTGTCTATAATGTCTTATAAAAACCATCTTAAGGTGTTAGGGCCAAAGGAGAACTTAGACTGCCCTATAATTGAACACGGGAAATCAAAGTCCCAGAGGTTTAACCATTCAGTCCCCATGGCAAACAGATTGTTAATGCAAAGGTGAAAGTTTTTAAAACACTAAGGGTTGCCTTGATTCTTTTCTGCTAAGTAAATATTTATATAGACATGAGGTAAGACCCAGGACTATATAGTCTGATCCTCTTAAGTACTGCAGGAAACATTTATCAAAACACTACATACTTTAATCCTCCAAGCTCCTTCATGATTTGGATATTATTGTCTCTGCATTATTAGTAGGGAAACTGAACAGTAACATAAACATGGTATCAGAGCAAGTCAGAGACCAATCCAGGATTACAGCTCTAGAGTTCTTGACTTCTAACCCTGTATTAGCTCTGGTAATTCCACTTGCCTCCACAATAATAGCTTGGTATTCACTGAGGGTAAAGGTGGAAACAATAAAATAAATACTTAGTTCAACTAGTCCTCAGTTCAACTAACATAAGATGATATCAGCCACCTACTTTATCGTGCTTTTCCTAGTCTGCCTCTAAATTTCACACATAGCTGAACTTTACTATTTCCCTTAAAATATTTTAGAGCAAAAGAAGGCTTTTTTTGGTATCCAGCCAGTGCTTTCTTTCCCTGTTCTATGCTGTTATACTTGCTTACAGTGCTGGTCACGTGCCAAATACTGTCCAAACTTCAATCTTTCAGATACTTCCTACTCTCTCTTCAGCCCTTTTTTTTTTTTTTTTTTTTTTTAAACAGTACTCATCTGCCTGCCTTATTTCTTCAAAATCTACCTTTTGAGGGTTGTCTTTGCTTTCCTTAACATTTCCCATGATAAGTTGAAATTATATACTATTCATATTTGCAAAAAAATGAAAGCAGATTTATTTTTTTCAACAGGGCAGGATAAGGGTATTATCTCTAATATGCCTGGAAGACAGCATCTGAAAGTCCAAAAATCACATTGTTCTGTTTTGCTGTTATATCTCATTGCAAATTCGTATTAGGAGAGAGCACTGGGTAAATTACAATGCAGTAGATCCAGATATCATGTCAAGGAAGAATTGCTTTGTAGTTAGGGTAACTTAACCTCTCTGCCTTTTTTTTCAGGTGTTATTAGGGTTGTTGCAAGATTCAGTATAAAAGTAATTTAAGTAAGTTTCTTACTGGGCACTCAAAGGAATTATTTAGGAGGAAAGAAAAGCAAGTATCAACTCTATTTCATGCCCATTTCAGTTTAAGGAGAAAGTGGAGAAGAAGGAGAGAAAACACATCAGGAAGGAACAAATGAAACCAGGGCAAGGGAGAAGACATTTGATTTCTTTGGTATTTTATCTTTTCTCTGACTTACTGGTTTCTAATCTTGTACAGGACTTACTGTCTTGAATTTTCTGATATATGGGCTGAGCTTTAAAAAAAATAGCTAACAGAGGCATTTGATTTATTGATATATATTCATGTACCTGAATGCACCCCTAATGTTCCTGTTTTAAGCTGTCAGCTTGTTCTGTTCTTAAAACAACATTTCACATTGTGTCCTAAATCTCTGTGTATCACAGAGCTTTGCTGAAGACTGACACTGCTGTGGATTGTGTTACTGTATTCTAGGGGAATTAATTTTACCTAAAAACCCACACTTCAGTTATTCTTGAGACAGGACTGTAACCTTATAGGCAAAATGCTGACTTTTGAAAAAAGGAAAAGAAACTGACAGTCAGCTTGCCAGAGCATGTTGAACATGCATATTTAATGTCACTCCAAAGCATAGATTAGAAAATTGTCTGTATACTTCATAAATGTTAGTAGAAATTGATTAAAGCAATTGATTGTACCCTGTGCAAGGAAGTATTTATGGTCATTACATTAATGTCAAAAAGCACCTGTCAGCTTCAGAAAGGGCATCTGCTGATTTGTTGACAGGCAATTTCAAGTTCTCTTTTTAGAGAAACCCATATTAAGGGCTTCCTTGAACTAGATGATCTTTAACAGATAGTTCCTTTTTTTCCAGATGCTGAAATGCAATTTTAGATACATCATGTGGTGTTTTCTTGATTTGCTTAAAATCCTTGCTGAGAGATGCTGAAGCAATCATTCTGCGTAGTGATGTCTGTTATGCTGTCCCTTCCTATCCATGAATGCAGTTATGCTCTCAGCTGACTGCTGAAGCTACATTTACATGAACCTTCCTACTCACAATGTATTCCCTTATATCTGCTCTGTTTAAAAGAAAATAGTCTTAAAACGTGTTTAGTGGGACCTGCTAGATTCTGTTTTGGATCATTCAGCAGAGAACTTCTGTGTTTTAGTGTTTAAGCAGTTTCTCTCTTTTGGGATTGCTGTGAGATCTCTGGAATTATAGCAGTTTGATATAGAAAGAAGAAGGGGAAATAAATCCCCCTCCAGAGCAAGACTACAGAACTGAGGATGGAACTGCAGAAACTGGACAAAGGGACTAGAAGAAGTCTCTTAACCTAATGGCAGTGTTGCTCCCCTGAATTAGTCTAGTGTATGTTGGCCTTCTCATGGCCTCTCCTTAAATGTCTAATACATCCTGGGTTTAGAATATATTGCAGTATTAGGTGTTCAGTGGCCAGGCTTACTTTGTCACTTAGAAAAATAGATGAGGCACGTTTTGGCTAATGATGTTCTGTGTTGAGGTAGAGTGTGTCCCTGCCGCTAGATGATTCAGACATTTGTTACATTTTCTAACTTCCTGCTTCTGCGTCTTCTGAGCTATGGGTAGTACAGATTGCTTTTGTTTTATAGCCTTAGCTAATGCATTTGCAAATTGCAATGAAAGAATCTCAGAAAATTACGCTATACATCAGCTGAGACAGAACAAATGTTTTTTCCCTTCAAACTGCTCCAGTGTGCTATTTGAGTGCAAATCAGTAGTTTTTATGAAGTGGCTAAAGTTTGGTCTGAATAAGCTATATTTCAGAGACTCTAATAAGCAAAAATTAAACAGGTTTCCTTAAGATGGATAGGAAGATTAAACTAAAGGGTAGTTTACATTAACATTTGGCTCTACAAAGAGAGAAAATATTGCTGTGTGGAAGACTTAGCTTCATTAGCAGTAGTAGCCCAATTAAAACATTTGCTGTATGGGGTTTTTAGGGACTTCATACAGACCTTTCTTGAATTTTCCTTGATTCAGAGATGCTAACTTTAAATGTGACACATGAGATGGTAATTACAAGGTAATTATTTGATTTTCACTATTTCCATTAGATTCCTTCTGGCAATATCTAGCTGAGGAAGTTGATTTTATAGCCAAATAGAATATCAGGATGTCTTTTCTTTACTCAGCTGTGTAAGGAACAATAACGATAACTATCTCTTTTAATGTTCCTAGCCATCTGTACCTTGACACTCTGCAATGTCTGATGTGCTACTTTTTGATTAGGCTATCAGATTTGCTGAATGTGGACTTGATGCTTCCCTTTTTCCTTTCATGTAGACTTCCAAACCCACCACTTGTCTTTTATCCTGCTTTTTGTAATATCTTTGCGTTTAATCTGCAAGGATTGGCTGTTAAGCTCTTCTGTCACAGCCCAGGGTGACACATGTGATTAAAAGGTCTACCTGAATTCCCCAGTCTACGTTTTTGCTTGCAGTTTTAAGATGAAAAAAAGTCACAATGCTTCCAAGTTTCAACTCTAGGACTGCAAAATCAGGTGCATTTGTCAGGCATGTGCACATACTGTGTAAAGAAATGTTTTAAGATACCGAAATGATATCTGTAGATGATGTTACACAATTATGAAGTTAGACCCAAGTCCCAGCAGACTAGTTAAAACTTTTACCGTGCTTCCATATGCATAGAGTTGAAATTTACTTTAGATAACAGCCCTACCCAGTTTGTTGGCCCAGGAAGGAAGCCAAGGTGGCTGGGTAGTATGCAGTGCTAACTATGGAAAGTACCATGACTTAGCCACACTACACAGAGACATCACCTAAACTTGGTTTAAGACCTCTGATGATAATTCTCAGCTTTGCACAGCCAGCCAGGCTGATGACCGTTTATCTCAGGGGTATGAGACATTTCTACTGAACTATACAGATGCTGCTTTCACTTTTTTTCACTTTTTGTTTCTTTAGATCTTTGTACCATAGAACCGTAACTTAGCAAAATGCATTTTTTAACAATTGTTCAAGGTTTTTTTGACTAAGTGTGAGGGCTAATAATCTAACATGCTGAGGAGAACACAGAACATAGAGAAAGGTGAACTCATATGTTCAGACTTCGTGACGTTTATACAACAGACTCAATGTATCAAAGAAAGAAATAGCACAGATAATTTTTTAACACAAAAAAACAGAAGTCTGCAAAGACTTTTGGATTTTTACCTAATTGCTCACGATGTTGTCATCCTAAGTGTCTATCCACAAGGTTCTAAAGTACTGATGACACTGATGTACTGATGACAGCATAATTGCTTGCTATTTTTTTTGTGATAAAGTTAATTTAATGGTAAACCATACTAGAGTGATTAGAAATGTTATTTTGGGAAATGAATTAATAAAGTGTTTTATGTTGTGACTGGAAAGAAATCTTTAAAATCTTCAAGTATGCTTACTTTATTTAGTGAACCTATTATTAATGAATTCTAGTATCAGTACAAAAGATCATCTCTTTCCAGTTTGGTTATTCATTTTGAGTTTTTCATTCTTTGCTGCTGCTGACTACATAAAGGTACAACATAGCATCTCGTCTGGTAAAAAAAAAAATCTTCATTTAAGTTGATGACATCTCATTCCCTTATTAGGTTCTTAAGGCGTTCAGCTTAAATGAAAATCCAGCTGTGACCAGGAGAGTAGTGAAATTTCACATGAAAGCTCAAAACGGTAGTCTTGGGATACAAAAGCACCAGGTAGAGCTGAGAGCAGTTGGTGTAGAACAAAGGATGTTGCATGGTGGGCACAGAGGAAGCAACATTAAAATGACTGAGAGATTATGGATAGCAGCTTTGGAAATTGATGTACCTGTTTTTATAGGATTTATTTTGCTGCTTACCAGCAACCTGACCAGAATGTAGGCCATTACTTATTGGATTAGTGAAGGAAGGGGTAGGCACTAACTCATTTTTGGCTGTATTTAGACTTGGTAGACTTTCATATTTCTTATTAATATTTTTTGTAGAATTAAAATAGCAGCATGAATCAAACTTACAGTATATAAGAGAAAATTATTGGCTGATATTATACCAAAGGTAAGTTACCAACTTTTAGAGTACATATCGAGGTGTACCTTAGAATAAATCTGTTTAGGATATTTTTTTACTCAAAAGTTACCTGTGAAGGGGTGTGTTTAAATGCCCAGCAAATACTGAAGTTGTTGCCACTGCAAGTTTCATTAGGGTAATATAGAAAGGTTATCAGTACAAATCCATAGTTTCCATTGCTTAATCTGCTGAGGTGCTGATACCAGTATCAGGTTTTATGGGTGAATTGCTTGCCCACATTAGTGCATTTTTGCAAAGTTGAATTGAGAAATAAATTTAAAAACCCTCATGCCAAACTTCAGAATAAAAAGATCAGCAGCATTATGTAATGTGTAATCACTTCATGCAGTGGATATTGCAGCAAGTTCTTTCGGCCTGTGATAAAAGCAATTAGATTTTAAATCTCTAAACACTGGAATGCAGCTGAGTGTGTATCAAAGGCACTGAAGTTCTTCAGAATGTTTACAGTTAGGTGCCTTGTGTTAGTTCCATTAAATACACCAGCTATTAATGCAAAGATCTATGTTATCTTTCTAGGAAGGATTTGGGAGACTGATTAAAAACCTTCACTGTGCTTTTAAATAAATCTTGGTCTATAGCTGAAATAAGCAATTTAAATATGACTTCCGAAACCAGTTTTGCTAAGAATTTGTTTTCTTGTCATTTCATATAATCTAAGAAGTACAGACTAAATAGTGTTATGAAACAAACTTGTGGAGAACTGGATTTCTTTTTTCTAATATGACTCAGAAAATAATGGTAACTCCATATCTTCTTGTCTAGGAAAGGCTGAAAATGTTCAGAATTAAATTTGATGAAATGACATGTCAGGTGCTTCAGCTGAAGCCTTGAAAACTTTAACTTAGGAAAATGAAGTTTAACTTTGATATATAAAGTTTTTAGGGCTTTTTATTACTAATAAATGTTAGTAGTATTCTCAGATGTTCATATTTGGAAATTAAAAAAAAGTAAGCTTCATATAAAGTTTGAAAATTTTACTCTTTTCTAAGAAAATGGCTGAGACATACCCAGCAATCACAAAGCAGAAATGACAAGCTATGCACTGTGAAGATTCTTCCTATAGCAGCTCCACAGTTACTACATGACAGATGCAGCAAAGTGGTTAGAGTGTCCCTATATAGCATGAACACATCCAACTTGTCTACTTTAATGGTCCCTCGTATGCAAACAGAATTTCCCATGAGTCTGTGCCACATTTGTGTACATCCACATCTGTGGCCCATCTGACATTTCATTTATACATCAGAAGTACAGTAGTTTCACTGTGAAATGGGTGTCAGTATAGAAAGAGCCATATATTGTCCTGGACAGATACTATGGAGAATGCTAGTGCTGCTCAAAATTCTGATAACCCTTTTGCATTTCCTCATATGGCAAATAATTGCTCTAAGAACAGAAGCTGAAGATGATTCAGATACCGATTTGTGATTCTGTTGTCACTGGATGTATTATCACCATTAATAGGTTTTCTTTCATGAAAAAAAAGAATGCTTTAGTGCCCACTGATTCATATGATTGTTTATTGATCATGAAGTTATGATACTGGCCAAAGTGTGATTGATTGAAAT
Organism: Megaceryle maxima; assembly: GCA_024605025.1. Lineage (NCBI taxonomy): Eukaryota > Metazoa > Chordata > Aves > Coraciiformes > Cerylidae > Megaceryle > Megaceryle maxima. The sequence continues at coordinate 113,388 of JANHGN010011129.1, forward strand.
ACCAGAGTGGATGGCTCTTTTAAGATCAAGCCAAGATAAAGCAGAAGCTGGAAAGGTCTGTTGATGAGCAACAGGAGATCTGAATTCACCAGGACTGAGAACTGAGGAGGGCAGCAAGCCACATTCTGGGCAGTGCTAGAAGAAGAAAGGGAAGCTGAGAATGTGAGAAGTATCACATAGCTGAGAGAGAGATGAAGGGGCATTTAAACAGCTAGCACTTACTGAGGGTTAGTAGCTACTCTTTAGCCTGTGCATGCATTGTGTGTGGCAGAAACATAGTATGCCAGATGGAGGTGTGGAGTATAAGCAAGAGAGAACTAGCCAGTTTCCTGTGGAAAAAAGACCACAGTCTCTCCTGGAGCTGAAATCCTTGGATCTTTAAGCTGCTAAGAATTAAAATTTTGAGGAATCTATGAGCAAGCAGTGTCTTTAAGCATTAGATAGCAGGTAACTGAATACAAGTGAACAGAGGCCCAAAAAAGCAGCCTCATTCCTAGTATTGTAAAAGGTATTACCATAGAAAAATTCTGCAATAAGCAGAGTCCTTTACTAAGTGGAGAAAAGGCTAAAGCTGAAAACTGTGTTCGACTTTAACCACATGGGTCACAGGATGGGGATGTTTGAGCCACAGACTGAATGAGCAGAGGAGGCATGGTCTAGATACTGTTTTTACCACTAGTGGTGTCCTGCTTTGAGTGAGAACAAAACTAATTCTGTTCAGTGATTTTACTTTTCAGCTCAGTTCTTCTAACTCACTGCACTTTCTGAAGTCAGCAGCCTGTTTTCACAGACAGTGTCTGCTGCTGGCAGTGATAACACCCCATGGTTAGAGTTACTACCAAGGATTGGTGTGCAGACCAAGGCCATTGCTGGATCTTGTGTACCACACTGGGGGGTGCAGGAAAGTGAAAGGTCTCAACTGCAGGGAGGAGCGGACAGGGCAGGTGACCCCAAACTGATCAACAAGGTATTCCAGCCCATATACGTCATATTCAGTATAAAGCTGAGGCATCTGGAGGGTCTGTTGCTCTTCTCCCCTCTTAGACAGCTTTGCCAGCTTTGTTTGGCTCAGCTCAGGTCCTGTTTCGGTTCCTTCCTTGGAGCACCTGAGGAGGACTCTGTCCATTCTGCCTTTGATCCCAATTGGCGTGTTCCTGAATCTGGTACCAGAATCCAGCTTCTGAACACATCTCCCATCTGCTGTGGGGCCCAGTCTGGGACCTCCTGGTGCCCTCTCCACAGCATAAGTGGTGATGGTGATGTAATTACCATCAGGGGGTTTGGTTTTGTTACTGGTTTTGTATATATTTGTATATATTCCATTTTTGTTATTTTTATTTCCATTTTCATTAAAGCTGTTCTAGTTTACTTTTCTAATTGTGAAGACTCTCTCCCTTATTCCCTTTCTATTCCCCTTTGGGGAGGGAGGGGGTTTAACAGAGAGCATCTGTTAAAGGTCTAAGGGGCCACCCTGACCCTAAACCATGACAAGTGGCCACAGTGACACTGCATGTGTGTTCTGTTAAATTGTAAGCTGAAATATTTAAATATTGTATGTCAAGACCTAAAAAAAGCTTGCAAGCTGGTTAATACCTGTAAACTTAAATAATTAATGCCTGTAAACTTAAATGGCTATCCAAATGACTGCTCCCCTATATAGGTACTCTGTCTTTACATACTGTACTGAATAAATGCTTCTGTGTATCAATGAAGATGGGAGAATTTCCCCTACCCTACCAGGAAGCATGTAGTAAAAGCAATGTCTTTCCTTTTTCATTTTGTTGCTGTGAATTTCTCCCTTGTCTTAAAAAAATGGCTCCTTGTCTTTGTTTCTTTTTTTTTGCTCTTTCATTTCCCATTTCAATAATTTTGTTTTGTTTTGTTTTTTCCCCCTTACGAAAGCTAGCAGCATGCATCTGTATTCATCCATTTCCACAAACTTACTCCCTGTCCTGGTTTTTCCTCCTAGTTTTGAGAGGACAGAGGATCTGGTAACCAGCTCTTACAGGAAGAAGTTTGCCATCTCTCTTCTCTGTACACCGATACCTACTTGCAGGCTTTTTTTAAAAGCTTGAAAGCTGTTTGGACTGTTGCAGTCCAAAATATGAGAGCTGGTGGGTTCACTGTGTTAATTGCATTCTATATGCACTCTGGGAGGTTTTCCAGAAAAGTGGGTCCATAGAAGCTTAGCTTTTCTACCACTGTTACCTTATCAGACTTTGAATGAAAATTGCAATAAAGATGACTGTGATATGTGTACCTCATTGTAAAATAATATGTATATTGTTTCTTTACTCTTCTGTACCGTTTCCTATCATTTACTGTCAGGAGGCAGGGTGATGGGTATAAGGGATAGAATGCTGCTATCTAATAATGTATTAGATGACATGCTAACTTAGAGAAGCACTATTTAGGGATTGTTTGTTATTTGGTTTTGGGTGTTTTTTTGTGGAGATATATTTAAACTTAGTTTTGCTATATTACAGGCCTGAATTCGGCCAGTAATGACCTCAATAGTGCCTGTTTTAATGTAATCCCTGCTTGCTGACTGCTGTTCCAAGAATAAAAATTTAAGCCAAAAGATTTAATGAAATCCTTTGGGATTAGTACTCACTGGGCTGGGGAAATTGCATATCAACCTTTTCTCTGTACTCCAACCATACGGTTTGGTATTTGAATAGGAGGGTGTCCAAGAGAGAGAACTCTGAGTTCATCAATAATTTACATTTTGGTTAGTTACAAACCTGGTATTTGGGATTCTGTTGCCATAGCAATCCATCTGGGCCTGAACGGATAGTGTTTTAAGTGGTGGTTGTATAGGGATTCACAGTGTGTGCTTTAAATCCCTTCTAAACTAATCCTCAGATCTGTTCTGTGACTTGAGGCTTCAACAAAATCAACGTTACTCACAGTAAAAAGTTTATGATGAGCAAATTAAGCCCATAAAATATTAGAATATGCGTATGATTAAGGACTGTAAAGTTCATAATATTTGACAATTTCTGTTTCAATATGTGAAGCAGTTAATAAATGCCCACAACTCTGTTTTTTTTTTTTTTTTGTTTGTTTGTTTTTTTTTTTTAAATAACATTTAAATTGTTGCACATTATGCAGCTAGAAATTTTCCAGACTCTGTACTGATTATTAGCTAATTTCAACTTCATAATCGAATGCTAGCCTTATTTTCCCAGATGTCAGTTCTGTGTTTTACAGGATGTCAGTCTATTCATAATACTGTATAACTTTCAATTAATCTGATTTTCTCTCTTATTTATAATTCTAAAGCAAAGAATAAAACTTGAAATTCCTGCTTTTATTTCTAACACTACTGGAGCTCAGTAAATTCAATAGGCTAAACACCAGCTGCTTTTTATATACAGTTTGGTTTATATTTTCTCATTTTGCCAATCAAAAATTCAAAATGGTTTATTCAAAACCTCCCAGATATGCCACATAGAGGGATGCCCTCAGATTTCAAAGATCAATAAACCTCTCAGCAAACCTGGAATAAGTTTTTACTCTGTCAAAAACAAACCTCCCTGAAACTGATTTCCTGTGTTTTTTAGTTCTTCCAAAATGTTATCCAGTTGTTCTCTCAAAATATCACAAAACCTTAATGACATTGTATTAGCAGCTCTTTTTTATTCCAGAGTATAGAGGATCAGTTTGCAAAATTATTTCTCAATGTTTGAAAGGAAAAAAAAAAACCTCAAATAACAGCTGTATGCTGTATTAATGAGTATTTAACCCATAATCCTAAACAGACAAAAATTGTTTCTTCATGGAGAGATCACACGGTTCTTCCTGTCTGTAAAAATAGTAACAGAATAAAGAAACTGCAGATGGCCTAAAAGATCTTGAGAAATCTTTAATTACCATGCAACTTCCTTTCATCTTTTCTATTTAAGTTCACAATGAATAGTGAAGCATATAATAGAAGGGGCTTATTTTTGCCACGATTCTGTGATGCTAGAAACGTTCTTTGTCACCTGTGATAAATGTAAATCTACTCTGTTTCTTCATGAGTTAAAACAAGAGTTTCCTGAGAAAAACTGCAGAGAATCCCTTCCTTGCAGTGGAGCAGGATTTCATTTTGTGAGCAAAGATACGCCTGTATATTCTTAAATTTAGTGTGGCTGACTGAACTTCCTTTATTTTAGAGGTCTAGTTCTACCCCAGCTTAATGGGACTGTTTCCATACTTGGTTACCACTAATGGTAACTGGGAACAGAGAGCTTAGAATTAACTGAAAAGGGCTTTGTTTTGATTGCTTTTGCATATCCTTATGATTAACTGAAGTAAAAGTTGATCATTTACATGATTACTTACCCTAATATTACATGCCCTAAAGTATCTTCTGTAGATACCATTTGTTAAATACAGATTATGCTTCAAAGGGATATTACAAGATGTATTCAGGCATATCAAAATGTATTTCTGTTGATATTTCCAATGGTTTCATTAGGAAAAGTCTTCCCTTGCAAACATTATTGAAATGAAAATGGAGCCTTGGAAGATACTAGCAGTATGACAGATGCTATTTGTAGCTCTGGAAATATAGTTGTCACTGCAGGGGATCTCCTGCACTGAAGACCCACAGGAATCCATAACCAAGGGTGAATGAATTAATCTTCCAACACATCTCCTAAAAAATAGCCTGTGTTTAATAGTAAGTGATAGAAACACAGCTGAATTTCTCTGGTAATTTTTTTGATCTTTCTTCAAAAATGCAAATCTGTCCTGTTTATTTCTCTCTGTATATTTTAGCTCTGCAAATCCTTGCAAGGAGTGCTGCTATTTAGTCTCCTTGATAACTGTTGATTTTTATTGATTAATTTTTTTTTTTTTTTTTTTTTTTTTAACTTATTCCAGATCTGCATTATGGTTCTCATATGTTTTGGAAACTCCATCTGTCAGCTTCAAGGGAGTAGGCAGGCTATCTTTCTTTGCACCTAATGAAGCACCATACTTACTCATGGTTTCACTCAGATTTGCTTCTCTAGCACATAACCTGTACTTTTGTTCAGTTATTTCCAATTAATACTCAAGTAGACATCCGGCTTCACTTTCCCTTTTCTGTCTTTGCAGCAGAAGGAAATAGTTAATCTTCTGATAGGCTCAGTAATAATATGACACAGCGTGACACAGACAGCTTAGAGAAACAGGGGAAGATTGAGACAGTGTACTGCAGAGCAGGTGTGACTCTGTGTCTTAATTTCTCTAAGGCACTTAGAGCTACCTCTACTCAAATGCAGTATGTACACAGAGACCTGAACCAAAACCCTGGCTCTGAACCCCGGGAGAAGGTTGGGATTAGAGCTCTTAAATGAAACATGATCCTGAGTGTGTCCGAATTTCAAATTCCTCAGTTTGGGAGGGCTTGAATGACAGGGAGAGGCAAAGTTTTGGATGAACCTGTTCAAGAGGTATTTCAGTACCATAATTCAGATTAAGTCTCTTGTGGCCTGTATAAGGACATTCTATACAGCTAATAAGGAGCACCAAGCTATGTAAGGCCTGAAAGACTATTGTCAGATGTATTACAATCTCTAGGAAAGAAATTAGTCAATCCCACAGCTGTGTTTTACACCAGCACCTGAATTATTCAAAAACCTTTGCAAAAAGGGTTTCTTGTCATTGTCCAGCTAACTTGACATTCTTCAAGTGCTCCACAACTCCTCACTGATGTCTAGGACATAACAAAGTAGGCTGTTAAATAGAAGAGATAATCCCTTCAGTTCAAAAAAGTTTAAAATTTAATAACAACATAATATTGTATGGTTTGGACTCACAGACTGTATAGCCCTCAGCTCCAGACAGCTGTTACTTGTTACCTAACAGGTTTCTTTTGGTAGACTGATGTGCAAGTGAGTGATTTCTGGGGTATCATAGTTATCAACAGAACTATACAGAAGGCAGTATTTTTTTTATTTTTTCTTTACTAAAAATGAAGGGAAAACTATATTTTTTTAATCAGTTATGTTCTGAATCATTTATTATTTGAGTCACAAAAGATGGTAGACTTGTTACTGTGAGATGCTGGATGGAATAGTGATTTGTCTTTTTTAAAGACCAGTGTAAGGGTTGATGTGATACAGTTTGACAGTTTTAGATAACAGCAGTTTCATTTTCCTCTGACGAAGTTGATGTAAAATTTAAAATACATTTACCTATCTTGGTAACTGTGCATTTGGCTCCCTTTTTTAACTCCATCAGAACTAGTCCTCTTCATATTTAAGTGCCTTCACAGCTTGATCCTTCATGCTCTTTCACATCAACATTGCCGTTATTGCCCATCAGTCCAGATTTTCTCCCCTCTCTCATGCAACCTTTATTCATGCAAATGGTTAATAGTAAAAATCTGCAATGGCAGTATCTTGTGTTCCTTTCAAATCCTGCCTTAAAGCTCACCTATGTTGTGATGTCTGTAAACTGCCCAAGAAAGGCTAAGCAGCTGGTGTGCTGTGATCAGTGTTTATTATATTAATTGTCTGCATGAAAGAGGAGGAGCGAGGCATCAAACCCCTCTGCACCATGTCTCACTCTTTTCCAGAAGTGGTGGGGGAGGCTGTGGCTGTTGTTGGAGGTACACATCGTTTCTTCTTTAATTCCTGAATCTGATGGGGTAATACAGTCAGGATCTAATACAGCGTGAGAATTTCATGTGATTGCCAACCTCACAGGTGTGAAAACCTGTCACATTCTCTGAATTTGGGAAAGCTTCAGGTGCCCAGATGCAATGGAGTTGCCCAGAATTTGGTATGAGGTTTCAAAAAAGATTTGTCCCCTGAAACTGCTATTGTAGAACCTAAGATTGGAAATGTTTCCTTTTAAGAAGGAAAAGGAGTGATGTGGATTTCTCTTCTGGATGCTTCCACAAAAGCTTCTATGGTACAGCTGAAACTAGGTAATTGATTTTATGTAGATAACAAATGGATGTATTTGTTTTTCTTACAGAAACGTGGAGTATTGAATAAAAAAGAGAAGAGAGTTAAGCACACAGGTCCCTATTGTGAACAGTAAGTGACCAGATTACATACTCTGCAGTTAAGCACTAATTGTGCTTCCTTTTTTTTTTTGTATTTTTTCCTATTTGCAGTGCTTTTAATAAGTGCAGTGCAGTGAGCGTTTCTGCCTTTTATCCAACTCAGTTTCATTTCACAGGGGCAGACTTTTATTAATCCTATAATCTTTTTAGGTAAGAGGCCCAGATAATCCACGCAACGTATCTGCATCACTGCTTATACTGAAAATATTGCCACCTTCTTCTCAGTAAAAGTGAATTGTAATACTAGAAGGTTCCAAGCTAAAAATAATATGACACTAACATTTGCTCACACCTGAAATTTTGCAGAAAACCACTTAGGCTTATTAGTATAATTTGGGTCGGGACATGAGTAGGAGAGTTTTACAGGTTTGCGTTAGCCACTTAATCACTGACTAATTGTTCTGAACTGCTCTGGTCAAAGCTGTGCTGTTCACTGCACAGTATGACCAATCATAATGCATGGCTGCACAAGTCTTTAATAACTACAGCTTTATAAAACATCAAGTAATTAAGACTACTTGCTGAGACAAGAAAATGAGATGTGGTTTTGTTGCGAATGATATTATTGGTGTTGCCCTTTGAAAAAAATCTCAGGCTGCTGGTGAAGTACCAGTCGTGATACTGTAGAGACACTGTAGAGACACTGCTTTGGGCTATTGCCAATCCTAAGTAACATGCCCCAGGAAACGTAACAGGCTATCTGGGTGTGCTGCATTACTGGGTATTAAAAGGTGGCAATATCCTTTGAGAACCAGAGTGGGTGAATGTGGGTTAAGACGTTTCAATTAACAGTTCCAACAGTTACTCTGTGCCAGGTGCTAATAGAACCTGCCTTTTTTTGGTAGAAGATTGTGGACAGTAAGTAATATACAGAGAATATGTGCTCTTCAGCACCTTTCTGCTTATAGAATACACATTTTACAGTATATCATGCAGAAAAATTGAAGGAATTTTATTGTCATATATGAAATCTCTATTCATTTAGCCAAACTGGCGTGTGGAACAGACTAGTTTTGGATAGAAATAAATCTTGAATTTGTTTTGACAAGCAGTAAAAATGAAAACTCTTTGGTGGAAAAGAATATGTATAAACCTCAATAGCCAAAAAGTGGCCAGTATCTCTCTGAACACCCAAGTTCAGTGGTGGGTTTTAACATGACATTTAATCAAACAGCATGAAAGGAAATGTGTGACATTTCACTGAAGCTGAGGGCAACATAATGCTTGTTTGAAAATCTGTATGGTTATTTATACAATTTGTTAAACTGTGCTACCAGTAGGCATTTTTTAGACATATAACAGGACATACATATTTTTCAGAAGATCATTAAAAAACCCCCAGTTTCTTTTAAAACTTCTCAAAACTCTCATGAATTCTTAACTTCCACTGCTGCTTCTGTCAATCATACTTCTGTTTTTTCTTTTTTCTTTCTGTGACTCTTGTGGTTTGTATTCCCTACATGCTGTCACACCTCTCTTCACCCTTTATCTTTCCAGTCTTTTACCTACACAGCTAATCTGCTTCAATTTCGTAGTTTCTCCTCACATCTCCCACACAAGGCCGTTTTGTCTTCCTCTTAGCAGAGGAACATTGCAGAATGTTCCCAATCTTTGACAAATTTTGAACTTGCTATTTCTAGATATTTTGCAGACCCAGAGCATTATTGGTATTGTCATGTAATAATGCACAGAATAATGCCATATTCCTATATCTAAGGAATTTGTGAAGGATAGCAACATAATGTAATAGGGTTCAACTCCTACAATTTTTATTTGAATGTGGAAAGTTATGGTGGAACTTTTGATAGCTGTTGTTTAATGCATGGGGTGACTTTAACCAAATCAACTATTCTTTTCCCCCAGTTCTTAACTTTTGGACAGCAGATTAATTTTTGGCAGCAGCATAAATATTAGCAATTCCAAGCAATTTGTATAATTCTACTGGTGTATGTATACAAAAAATCCAGGGGTTGTTATAGATCCGTTTGTAGAAAGTAAATTTTACTACTGCAGACACTCGAAAGATTTTTTATTCACTTGTATTCCTATGTCAAGTGGCCAGAAATCACAGGCAGCTGTTTCAGAGTAGTGTGGATTTTATCTATGTACAGTGAGAAAAAATTAATCAACTATTATTGGTACTCCATCACATACAAATTCTCTCTCTTCCTGGCAGAATAGGTTGACAGAACCTTTTCATAGTATCCATCAGTTAATTTTATCAGTCATGGTATTATGATTATAAACTACAAATGATCTAACAATGAATATATAATTACAGAAATGAAACTGTAAAGTGGTTATTTAACATTTCTAATGTGTAATTTATTTAACAATGTCTTTGGAATATACATGTGAAATTAGAATAATAAAACAGAAATAAAATTACATTTATCTCTCATTCATCATCAGTGAGGAGTAATATTACCAGCTTGATCAGGTGATACTTTCAGCCAGGTGAGGAAGTTCATGTATGCTGCCTTTGGGCCTGCTTCAAACACCCTTGTGAAATGTGTGTTATTCATACACTAAGCAAAAAGTCATTCTTCTGTCACTGTGGATTTTTATTCTAAAATACTTTTTTTCTTTTTAACCTGAATTAAAACATAAAATTTAGAATATCCTGTGCTGAGAAGCAAAAATACTGGATTCCAGGTATAGGAAGAAGATAAAATTAATGTTATTCTTATTGAGCAAATGATAAAATAAAAATCATAAGATATACTATACTTCATGGGTTTTAATTCTTCTCATCTTTGTTTTAAATGCAAAGGCCAAAAGATTGCAATCATCCTTGTGAAGGAGGGAAAAAATCTTGCAATTTGTATTCTGAAAAGGGTGTCCATTTTCCTCACATAGTCATCAGCAAGCAAATTTCATCTGCCACATACTTTGGTTTGTCAAATAATTGACATCTTCAGTGGCTGCTAGTTAATAACATTTTTTTTTTCATTATTCTTGTTTCATAAAGGCAAGTTTACGTAATGTGACATAAATTAAGAGATGGCACAAATGAAATGCTAATACTGGAGAAGGATGGCCAAACTGTGCTCCGCTGTGAGCAGGTGAAAGGAGGCTTGGCCTGAGGAAAATTATTACCTGAGCAGTTTGACTCCATTATATATAGAAGAATTACATTCATGCTAGACTTACCATAATCTTATGAGCATACACTATTACTGTTGTTTACTCTATTTTGAAAGTTACTGTGTTTTGCATTTTACTGTTTACCATATTATATCTAGAGGTATGTAATGAACCAGAGATGAAGTAGGTAAATGAAGGGTTCCTTGCTTTTGGAAGGGTCAGTTTTGTAAATGTTGAATTTATGACTCTTTGAAAAGAAATGTACCTGTGGTTTCTGAATGTTCTCTACTAATCACAATAACAGTCCCTTACATTATGATTTCAATCTTTCATTGCAATACAGTAATCTAGAAGCAGCATGGAAGTGCCCTCGTTCCCTGTCCCCAAAGGTTTTGTCATTGCCCATTAGAATTCACGTGCATATATAAAATATGCATATATAAGAGGCTTGGATAAAACAGTTCATTTGAGTGTTCACATTACCTGAATTTTTTAATGAGGTCTTCCTCTAAATTAGTTTCACTCTTTGGTTTTGGTTTTGTTTTTTTTTTTTATCCATTCTCCCACAATGGAAGCATGAACTTCAGTAAATTATATAGTAACATCTGCATAGTGTAAAGGTTTTTTATTTTGTCTCTCTGTTTAGACTATTAAGAATAGTGTATTCTGTGCCACTCAATATGCTTACAAAATTTTGTGCCTCAAAAATTCCTTTTTTTTTTTTTTTTGTAATCCAGTTTATATTACAGACATCATTTTGCGTTTTTTAATAAGATATCTCTGACATGGATTTAGAATCTGTACTGCTTTGAGGTATGCTGGTTATGCAACCTGATTTTGCAAAATGGGTCTGTGTTTGTACTTCCCTGGGGCTTCAGTTTAGTTGTCATTTATCATTTTTGATTCGTGATTGATCACTCTCTACTATTTAATTTGTCTGCTGCAGCTTCTCAACTTTTTCTTCAATTGACAAACACATACTTTTCTAGACATGCTTTCAAATGATGTGTTTTCCAAGTGCCCCAGAAGTTATGTAATCATATTTTTCTCAGCTAGGAATGTAACTGTTTAAGACATTTAATGGTTTCAATAAATTATTGGCTGATATTTTATCTATTACTTGGAAGTTTTACACTGTAAATCTGTGTTGTGCTTTCCCATTTTTCAGTGTTATTGTATATATTTATTCTGAAATACAAGTGTATTTAATAAGTGCATCTTTATCCACCAAAACCAAGAAATGAGCACCTATTTTAAGTGTAGGATCCAAATGCATGGGCTGATACTGCTTCAGGAGACCTTAACCATGTTTGCGTGTTAGGTTTCAAAAGCAAAATATTTATTAATTTAACTTTCTTGATGGAATTTCAAAAGCCAGCTTAAGTCAATAGGGTTAACATATGCTTGTTTTCTTGTCTTGTATACTGTGTTCCTCTAATGTAATTTACTATTTTTAAACATTCCATTGAATATCAACGTGGCTCTGATTTTAAATCATGCTCTTTCTGAGTAACATCAAGTTTCCATTTTAAAAAATGGGTTTTTTATGCAATAAGTCATACTGTGTATACATATGGCAGCAGTTTTGCACAATTACTGAAACAACTTCAAGAAGCTACTATAATGAACTGCTTCTATTATCCACATATCAAAGAACTTTTAATGTCAAAATTTCTTTTCTCCTGCAGTTTTTGTTATGGCTCTAAGTTATCTATGTTTTCGAAAAGAGAGGCTGATAATTCATTTTGATTTTTTTACTTTCCAGTTACTAACTGCATTTAATATTTTGATTGAAATCTCTCATTAAGAAGAATTATATTGTGTCATCATAATGCAGCTTTGCTGACGTCGGTAACTGCCTTTGGAGTTAACTGCTATCTCTAAATACAATCAGACAAAATGACTAGACATCTGCATTGTTACAGGGTTTTTGGGGGCAGCTTGGTGTTCTTTTTTTTCTGTGAGAACGAGCTTTAATCAGTACATACCTTTTGTTTGTAATTCCCAATCTTTTTGCACAATCCTCTTTTAAAGACTACCAGATTAGTTTTGGATATGTATCTTGGTAATTCCTGGTAAGTGAATTCCAGCTCACATTTCATTAGAGAATTGCAGATGGCCAGTTATATCACTGTTCTTGTAGTGACTTGCACTTTGATTAGGACCTGAGAGGATAGAGTTTCTTGTCAACTCCTCTATTTCGTATTTCTGGTACATGAAAGTTGACTCAAGTATAACTAATATGATACAAGCGATTACATGCATACAAGTTAAGATAACTCTCCAGTATGGTGTTCATGATAGCTAAGAAACACTATTCGTCAGTTTTGGATCCTCTCCAAGTATGAGTTTGTTCTTCAGTGAGGACTTCTTTTGTTTCCTTCTTTCAAAGTTTGGAACTATAGATCTTATTTTGAAGATGTACAGCCATCATAAACAGCACATTTTGACAGCTTTTCTTGTGTGAATGAAACTCATTCAAGTAAGTTGATTTAGAAATGTGAAAAGATGTGTCTTACATCTGTTTGCAATCATATCTTTAAGTTCCTAGTATATTGACAGCATTTATCTCTGGAAGTGCAGAGAATAGGAAGTTCTGACACTCACTTTCCCACATAAACAAAAATATTTTGCGAAGCCAGTACTAAAGGTGTCACATAAAAATACATTTTACGATGTTAATTTGCTGTGATTATATTGATATCTGAAGTACATGAATATAGACACTGCAGATTTTTTTCTTGCAATAAATAATTTTGTAAATACAAAAATAAAAAGTAAGTATCTTTGGAAAAACATGATTCCTTGGATTAGGATTTTTGTGTAGGTGAGGATATACTTTAGAACAGCTAGAGATTAAGAGTGATTAGGAGTGCTCAATATATCAAATATATATTATATATGTCAAATATATTAGCAGTGTGTCTGCAGTGTGCTTCTGCTGCTATACCTTTAGATTTGTGCTGCAAGCTGAAGAGGGAAAGATGCTCTTTTGCTGTGAGAGAAGTCTTGGCACAAGGGCTCTTACAGCAATGTTGATTGACATACTTCGTACTCGTGACTCTTTCAGCTATACTAGTAAGTGTAACAGCAGTGACTTAACACGAAGGCACATGTTTTTGAACTTCTTTTCAGTCTTGCTAAAGCTTTAGTTTAGCCTTTAGAGATATTAGGATTCTGGGTTTTTTTCCCCATGAGCCATGTATTTGGGACTTTTTCTCATTGCTGTCTGATTTCCATGACCTTCAGTCCCTACAAAATCTTGAGGCTTAGAAGTATATTTTTATTGAAAGATGAGATGTTCACACAGTCATATGGATAGCAGATCAAGAGAGGTGATTCTGTCACTCTGCTCTGGTCAGACCTCACCTGGAATACTGCGTCCAGCTCGGGAGGCCTCAACACAGGAAGGACATGGACCTGATGGAGCAGGTCCAGAGGAGGGCCACAAGGATGATCGTGGGGCTGGAACACCTTTCCTACAGGGATAGGCTGAGAGAGCTGGGATTGTACAGCCTTGAGAAGAGAAAGTTCCAGGG
>JANHGN010011129.1:127161-155690 GCA_024605025.1 Megaceryle maxima
GGGCTGGAACACCTTTCCTACAGGGATAGGCTGAGAGAGCTGGGATTGTACAGCCTTGAGAAGAGAAAGTTCCAGGGAGACCTAATAGCCACCTTCCAGTACCTGAAGGGAGCTTATAGAAAGGCTGAAGAGGACCTGTTTACAAAGGCCTGTAATGAAAGGATGAGGGGCAATGGTTTTAAATTAGAAAAGAGTGGATTTAGATTGCATTTAAGGAAGAAGTTCTTTACCATGAGGGTGGTGGAACAGGTTGCCCAGGGAGGTGGTTGAGGCCCCATCCCTGGAGACATTCAAGGTGAGGTTTGACAAGGCTCTGAGCAACCTGCTGTAGTTGAAGATGTCCCTACTGTTGGCAGGTGGGTTGGACTAGATGACCTCTAGATGTCCCTTCCAACCCAGACATTTGTATGATTCTATGATCCAGGAGCTGGAGCTTCCAAGGATACCTCCCAAACATTTATTGCACAGCCTAGCAGTACTGTGTAAAATACACGATAGCCTGGAGGTCTCTGCTAGTACTGTACAGCAGCACACTTTGATCTTTCACATAATAGATCTCCCAATACTTTTTCATTTCTAACAGAAATAGTGCCCAGGCTGCTCTTATACCATAAACCTATTACACTCATCCCTCTAAGTTGTGATGCTGAGTGAGAACATTTGTTTTAGGAAGAAAGATGAGAAAAAAAGAATAGGGTGTCATTTAGACTGTGCAACCTCAATCATTTTTAATAGGATTTGCTCTTAGAAGTGTGTGTCGGTGTTTGAATCTTTAGTTTAAATGAAATGCTTAACACCAACAGAGTTTATTTAAAGATCTAATTTTACTTTGGGGATAATAGTTTTAAAAACTTTAAACTTCATTAAACCATTAGTTAATAAACCACTAGCTATTAAACTGTTAATAGTTTATGCTGCGGATAACAGTAATTCCTTTTGGAGAGTTATGGTCCATTGGGCAAATATTCATTTAGGGAGATTTTAAAATAGGAATTACATCTAAACTTCATAATTACATACTCAGATATTTCTTAAGGAGAATAGAATCAGTAGCTTTTTATATATGAAGCCATATGTTCTTCAAAAAGACAGAAATGTTTGCAATACACAGTTATGCTTATAATAAGGAATTTCAGTTGATATGTCATTTTTGTATTTTCTCCGAAACTTCACTGTTTGCAGCCTCAGTGTCTGGGGCTATGACCTGTCAGTTCAGACATTCTAGCTGCACTCTGGAAAACCAGCCCACATCCCAAAATCCTTGTGGACTAGATCCATACGCATTTAAAAAGAATGAATGAAAGATTTTGAAACCTGACTTCCTTTAAAAAACAGCTGTTCAAAAAAAGTAGGTTATACATAACGTGAAGCAATTGTTAATGCATAAGAGCATTGCAAGCTCTCTCTCTGTTTGTTCTATTTTCACATATATTTTAGAGACTATTTCCTCTGGAAGTAGTAATTGTCATTTATATTAATAACCTACTGCATAGACTCTGTATTAAATCACAACTAGAATTCTACTTACATTAATTGCCTTTGAAGGAGAACCAATGATTTTAAGCATGTGGAAAGTGGTGTGATGCTATCCAGTCTCATCATGGCTCATATACACTGGCTTTCACAGCTTTCTGGTGACAACTGTACTTTCCCATTCATGTGTGGGTTATCCTTCATGTCTGATCAATAGTGACACTTCTTTTCCTTCAGTCTCTTTGTGTCTGTACTACTAGTAGGGATCACACTGTTCGAGGTCTATCCTGAATTAGAGGGAAGTGTTTCTTAAGAATTTTTGGTGTGATTGTTGGAAGTTCTTTTTTCATTAATGTGTATCTCTTTTGTTGCATTTTCACTGTGCTATCCTGAAATTAACTTTGCTTAACTAACTTTAAGTTTAATTAATGTGGGGATACTTTTTCCTGTTAAATTTTGCTTTACAGCTTGAGGAATGCTTATGTAGACCCAAAATAAAGGGGTGGGGGGAATGGCATGAAAGAAATTTGATGTCTTATACTGAAATTTTGCAAGGATATGCTAGTGAACATAAGGAACTTGCTTAAACCCTCATGGAGTAGCTTTCCTTTTAAAAATGGGTAGGGTGGCACGTAACTTTACAGAGGATTTTAAATTCTCTCCTGTGGTCAAATTGGTAGCATTGTTACTGTCATGAAAAGAATGAGTAGATTACCATCCCAGTATTGCAAAGACCTTGAAGAATTACAGGACTATGTACTGCTGCTACATATTGTTATTCTTTCAGACTCTGAGGCTGTTGTGAATATTGATTTGTTCAGCAATGCATACTTCTTAGAAGGTGCCCATTTGATAAATGTATTCACCAGTACCTAATTATTTTTGATGTATGTTAAAAGAAACTGAGATTATATCTGGTTTTAGATAACTATGACTTTAAAAAAAATACTGCTTTACTTGGTGTTTTGGGGTTTCCTAATCTTGCAAATACCTGTATAAAACTGAAGAAATCCTAAAAACATCAAACCAAGTTTCTTGCTGCCTTTTTTAAAAATATAAACACTCCCTACCTTCCCTATTCATTCTCCTGGGAAAAAAACCTGCAGATTTTACAAGCCTGAATAATGAGATGGGAAGAGGAAAGCTCTAGTGTAATTATCCTAATCTTCTACATGCTACTGTGACTTTTAGCCCTATATTGTTCCTGATTTTCCTTTCTTCTTCTTCTTCTTCTTCTTCTTTTTTTTTTTTTTTTTTTTTTTAATTCCCTTGTTTTTCCCTTGTTTTTCCCTTTGCTACTGTCTTATTGACAGCTTTATCTAAATCTTGGTTTACCTTCTAGAGCTACCTTGACCATACTCTTCCGGAAAAGATCCTTCCCTTCATTCCCCAGTGTCCCTTCATTTGTTTTCTTCTAGTTTCAATAGTCCCTGATCTTCTTCATAGCAGTGCTTTCAAAAGGGTAACAGTAGGGATAAAATATGTACTCCTTCAGTTACATCCAATGGAGTGCTCTAACTAGGTTGTGGCTGACCTTGCAAAGAGATGCTTAAGCTGGGATGCTACCCATTTATGTGATCAGCAGTGTATCTAGACATAAAGTATTTGGTTTTATATGCACACTCCTTCCTCTCCATGCCCAGATATCTGTCACACTATAGAACAATGAGGAAACTTGGGGGCTTGGACCTATTCCCCCTGTTTCTTTCACTGACATGAGCTTAGAGCTCTTTGGGCATCTCTTTATCACAGTGAGCAAACTGTCTTTGTAGCTTTGCTTCTACTTTTTCTTCCTTTTCTACATAGTATGGGCATGGGGCTATAAGGTTACATTGCTTCAGATATAGCACACTGAATTTGCTAATACATGAGAACATTATCTCTGTGCCTTTTTCTTGGTTGCTAAACCCTTAACTTTAGCATATGTACTTTCTCCAAATTATCTGCCTATAGCACACTATGTCTGATCTGTCTGAAGAGCTTCTGTTTTCTGCTGATTAGATATTGTAGTAAGAGCTCCAAAAAAACCCCATGTTTGTGTTTCTTCCTTTTTTTCTTATATGCATGCATGGGTGCTCTCTCACTTGCTGTGTCTCTCTTGCTTTTTTTCTCTGTTTTGCTGAAACATTATACCCTCTGTTGTCAAATAGCTTTCTCTCAGCTCAGGAATTCCAATGCTGAATTGAAGGAAATGAATCAGAAGCTCTGGAAAATTAGTCATTTTTACAGTGAAACTAAATTTTGTGAGTCTTAAATGAAGTATATTATTAAAAATACAGAAATACAGTACTAGGCTTGTGTAAAGGAATCTCTAGGAATTAGCATGTAAACCCAGAAATATGATAAGATTATGAACCCTCAAGGGCTTGTTTGAATGATCTGCTTGTTTCTACAGACTAAATAAAGCTCTGTTGTATTAAACATAATTGTCCCTTTCTGTGTTGCAATATATTATATCAGGTTTACAGCATCTCTTCAACATCAGCTTCCTGAGAACACCACCACCAAAGTGCAACTATCAGTTGGCTGAGTGATACGGATACAATGCTCAAATTAAATACGGATGATAAAGCAAGTTGTTATTTTTCAGAAACAGCACATCCATTTCTGTGTAGTATCAATAGGAGATTTTTTAAAATGTGCAGTGTTCAATAAACTGTTGAAAAATCTGTTTTTACTGACTAATAAACTGGGTTTGTGAATTAATCTTGGTTAGTAAAGGAAAAAGAGACAGGTTACGAATTATAGATTATCATAAACTGCATGGTACAAGGAAAGCAGTTAACACTAGAACTGTATGACAGTTGTGAATCATTGCTGCTTAAAAACATCATGGCTAGAAGGACATATTAAAGCCTTCTCTAAGGATTCTCTATAAAGTTGATGATTGACATATGAGTAAAGGCATTTCTATAGCCCTCAATGTTCCTGTGTTGCCAAACTTAACATGGGGCCTTTGGGAGGTGAATTGGCACACAGCATAGCTGTCCCTGTTCATCCTTGTCTAGGCTTAGGCATATATTCTCTTTATCAAAATGTTGTATCATCATTTTTTTTAGCTTAGGAGTAGAATATAAATGCTGTCACAACTTCTCTAGCAGAAAGTTAAGACACAGTGATTGGACAATTCATATAACATCTTGAAACTCACAGATTTAAAAGGACCAGAGCTGTGTCAGTTGATTTTATACTATGGTGCAATATGCCTTATGGAAGTTATCTCAAAATGAGGATTTAGAAATACCTTTCAGGAGATTTAGATTAATGTACATATGTAAGCTTTTTTTAAAAGTAATAGAAGTATAGTTTTTACTTCTCATGGGAAAAAACATGGAGCAGATGAACCCTGGGTTTCGGTTACAATTTTAGATGTCACAAACCCTGCCCTTGTGGCCAGGAAGGCCACTAGTATCCTGGAGTGTATAAAAAAGAGCGTGGCCATCAGGCTGAAGAAGGTTATCCTCCCCCTCTACTCTGCACTAGTGAGACCACATCTGGAGTATTGTGTTCAGTTCTGGTCTTCCCAGTTCAAGAGGGACAGGGAAATACTAGAGGGAGTCCAGCAGAGAGCTACAGGGATGACTAAGGGACTGGAACATCTCTGTTATGAAGAGCAGAGACCTAGGGCTGTTTAGCTTGGAGAATACTTGAGAGCGGATCTTATTAAAAGGGTGGGTGTCAAGTAGAAGGGGCCAGTCTCTTTTCAGTGGTTCCCTGTGATAGGGTGAGTGATGTTCTGTGTGGCATGCGCTGTGTGATCCAGCTCTGGCAGGGAGGTTGGACTCAATGATCTTTCGAGGTCCCTTCCAACACCTGCCATTCTATGATTCTATGATCTGCTCATTTATTTTTGATATATAGAAATAGCTACTCAGAAAATATAGTACACTGTACTGGATGGAAAGAAAAAAAATAGAATTAGGGACTTGCAGTGGTAATACAGAAGAGGAAGGACAAAGTATCACTGTTATTTAGATTTAAAAGGGATCTCCATAGTAACAGCATTAATTTAAGATACTTAATACATGTATAGTTACCTCTTCTCTGATTGCGTGAAATTTATTTGATCATCTAGAATTTGATGTGACTTGTACCATTGATTTGTCTCAGAGAGGGCAAGAGATTGAAATTAAAGAAATAAGGTTGAGCAAGGTAAAGTAAGGATGATGTTCTTTGTTAAGAGGTAATAGAAATATATGTAAGAAAAGAAGAGGCCCAAGAATTACATTCTGAAGGCTGAGTACTTATTTAAGGCTGAATATTTATTTATTTACATCTGAACAATTAAAAAAGGGGGTAGTGGAAAGGATATGTGTTACATATACGTTCGCTATATTGGTAAAGAAAAGCAGTGGCAACTTAGAGCTAGAAGAATGAAGGTATAGATTTTGTCAAAATATATAAGCTCCTCTAGATACCCTGATGAAAAATTGTCACTAGTTCTTTTTCTCTTGTGGTTACCCTGACCTCCTGTGTATTTTCTGCAGTACTTCTGTAGTTTTCACCCAAAGTATGAGTAGTCATTCAGAAAGATTTTCTTTTTTTTGTTTGTTTTTAGATTGTGCCTGGTTAAAAAAAGTAAAAATATTAGACAGTGACAAACAGTCTTTGACCTGTAGGCAACAGTTGTACTCTGAAATGATGCTGAATGCTGTCTCAGATGTTTTCACACTTATGTGTCTGTGGTTTATATTGATCCTTGTTCACAGATGTTTCAAATATGATTTGGATGTGTAGTTTTTGTACAGCATTAATGAACAACTGTAATTCATCTGGGTTTTTGGGAAACTAATAATGGTACATGCACATCACTCAGATTCAAACCTTTATGGAGAGCATATGGAAGGAGCTTGACTATTTTAGGACTTCACTGTCTATTTATTTTATACAAATATCTTTTCCTTGGTAAGCTTAATCTTCTATTCCTTCTAAAGGTTTTTGGTAAGAGCTTATCCACAGTTTGGTTGCCTTGTCATTTTCTGATGTTGTTGGGGTGGTGGTGCTTCTCTGATGGGTGAAATTTACTGGCACATCACTTTCTTCCCCCCCACCCCGAATAATGAGTTGCAAGATTTTGTTCAGAAGAAACTTGAAGTGAGTTTTGTTGTTTGGTTTTGGGTGGAGTTTCATATATGTCAGTATTGCTAATTGTCTTAGCACCTTGTGATAGGATCACCAATAAAATATTGTACAGTCCATAGAAAATTCACAAGCATCTATATAGTTACTGTAAACTTAACATGTACTCTGCTTGGGTGCTTTCACCTTCCTTGACTGTGTATACCCAGTGCCTTATTAGCTCATATGAACAAGGTAGACTTCATATTAGCAGTTCTAAAAGATAATCGATTATAATCTTGTACAGAAATGACAAATGCTTTGCATGGTGCTCAGCTATACTTCTCATATATGGAGGAGAGTCTGGCAGATGCCCTGCCGATAAAACAGTGGGACCTGTGGCAAGGGAATGATCCTATGCAGGACATACCTGCTGGCATAGCTTAATGGTCTACAGAAATGTCCGTTGGAAAAATGCTGGCTGGTCTGTGGAAGTTTTGTGAAGAAAGATTCTATTCGATTTTCATTTATGTCTTATTTATTTTTCCAAGAGAAATTTCTCTCCTTCAGTGAAGAATAAAGCACATTTCTACCATAGTTAATTCTTGTTGATAGGTAGGATGTGACTTCTAGGTAGGTAAACCTTGCTAATAAAGAAGACGAGTTAATTCTAGAGAATCTTACTGTGTTCTATTATGATACATGGGGTTTTTTCCTCATTGGTTGTTTTGGCATTTCTTCTTTTATTTCTTTCTTTTTCTATTTATTTGTGCTTGTTATTACAGTGTTCTTGCTGTTCTGCATCTTACTATGTACGTTCTTTACATTTAGTGTTTTATTCTATTTTGTTTATTGCATTTAGATGTGCAGATCCAGGTGGCTAGTAAATATTTGTTAGTGTCTGTATTGTTTAACCTTATGAGCCTTGAAACTTGACACCTTAAAAATAGCTTCAAGAATTTTCACAATCATCATATGTGCCAGAAGACTCTGTACATTAAGAATGTTGATTTTTCCATTTCTCAGTCAGCACTAGAAGATGGTCAGCTGCCAGAGTCATCACATCCAGAGCAGGAAGCCAGATAAGGTGTTGTAGTCTACTTGTGTTTATTCATGCCCTCTTTTCTCACTTATGTGATTTGTCTTTATGCCTCCTTGTGGAAATGCAGCATTTTCTCTAGTGCTTGCAGTGAATAACACTTGTTATCAGGACAAGCAATCAGTTCACCCCCAGGTTATGCTGATGCTACTTGTTGAACTAGCATCTGAGTGTTACTTAAGGTGAGCCCATTAGATGGCCTTTCCCCAGGGACTGAGCCTATCCCATTCAAAGCATTGTGTGATGCCTTTGAAATGTAATTACTAAAATGCCACCCATTTATTCTGGTAGAGTTGTCAAAATACCCGGGTACATTTTTTAGCTTTTTAATTAAAGATGCTTATCTGAGGTAACCTAGGAAAAGGCATTTGCCTGATGAACTCCCTTTAGTTCACCATTCTGACAGTTGCTGGTGATTACCAAATATTTGGTTTCTTTAAGACTGATTTCTGTTGGTGGTTGGTTTAGATGTGTATCATTAAGGAAGAAGAGATCGGTTAATTATAATGTTTTTTTTACCATGATATCTACTTGAACTTTCCAGGTCACAGTGCAGATTAAAAAAAATATTGAAAAAATATGGAGCAGTTCACACACGGATGTCTCAAGATGATATTTTAGCTACTGATTTATGAGAATTTAAAAAAAAATTACCTTTCCATACAAAATAGGTAAATTTTGTAATTCTGTAGTCTTTTTTAAATTTATGACTGTTTTTAAAAGTCTATTTACTGTAGGGCATGTTCATGGTCTCTTGAAACTTCAGTACATAAAAGGGAGTGAATGATGGTCTTCAATAGAATTGGGAATACTATGTAATAGACCTATATCAAAAGTCACTATATAGTGCGGTTGTTTTCTGGACTGCATGTAATTATCCCAATTTCAGTGTGGGTAACGGGCAGCTGTGAAAATGATCAATTCTTATTGCCTACTCTGCTATTTTCTGTTCCACAGTAGAAGTTGAATTTATTCTTTATACCTAAATTAATATTTTATGTCAAAGCTGGAGGAACAAAAAAAGGGCTTGGAGGGGGAAGAGATGAAGTCTATAAGTATAATTGAAAGCTGCACTGAAAAGGACACTTTGGTTAATGCCAGTTCCCATGATTACTTGCAAATAATTATGCAGTTTTAAAAACACAACACTTTTTTTTTGCAGGCTTACTTCCAGGCAGATAAGTGTCCAGCAGTTAATTATAATTAGGTATCTAAGAAGTAAATTATCAGCCTTGATCTTCGAAATCCATCTTAGCCTACATATTTCACACCCTTGTGTACTGCATTTTTTTGGCTTCACTGATTAGATTTCCAGGTTAGGCAATTCTTTCTGGCTTGAATAATTATATCATGTCACTATCCTATTTTATTCCTGCCTCCACAAGTTTTATGGTAGGCTATGAAAGCCTTTAGAGAAACAGTTATTGTTTGCTAAAATACCATCTATTTTACATTTAAGAGTTTTGCTCTTTTCTCTTAGGGCCTTTTATTATTGTGTACCTAATTTTATTAAAACCATTCAGATCATGGAAACTACAATGATGAAAATACATCCTGCAATGATGGTTGGTCATAAGAGACCGCTGTGCTTTTGTGCTTCATTAATAACAAATGTCAGCTTATTTTAATAATAGTAGTAATATGATTATTATATTTGTAATACTATATTAGCATGATGTGAAAAATAAGCAGATTAGATTCAACTGCCCAGGTTTTTCTAATTTTAAGCAGAAATCTGCCACTGTTTTGTTTGCATAGCTGCCCTGCATTGCCTGCCTTGGAACTGCACAGTACATGTCATTGCAGGATTAAGGAAATGCAACAGATAGCTTAAAACTTACATTGACTGCAATTCTGAACTTCTGTTCTGAAAGGATTTTGACATTAGTGTATGAAGCATTTTCAGATAATTCTTTCTGTCTAGGTATGTGTGAAATTTTTCATGTTCACAGCATTATTTTCATGATTTGTCAGAAATAGGTATAATAAGAGATGTCATTTCTTATTGGCCATACGGCTTTCCTATTTGTCTTTCTCGTCATATTTTCATCAAGGCATTTTGGTATGAGGTCAATAAATAACTATTTTTGCAATTAATTTTATCTTTGATAAAACATTCTATTTAAATATTTAATATAATTTTATTTTTAAAGTATCATAAGCACTCATTTATAATTAGATTAACTATTCTTTCCCTTTTGGCATAACACAGATCTGGAATGCAGTAATTCTTCACATCACTTTGATTGTTCTGATTCAAAATCTTAGTATCAAACTTTTATCATTATTGTGAGTTGTGATGATGTTTTTAGGTTGGGGTTAAACAATAAAATAGTGAGGATGAGGAAATATTACTTGGTCACAATACTTGTTCATCATTTTGCACTCTGGGAGTGGAGCTGGTATCAGCAGGTATCTCTGACAAAGGAAGCAAGAGAAATTATTTTATTGACTCTGATACTTCAGGGTTACATAATGATTCAAGTTGTGGGGGAACCTTGAGAAGTCTCCCAGACTGACCTCCTGCTCAAAGCAAGGTCATCATTTCAGGTTAGACCAAGTTGATCAGCACTTTCTCCACGTAAGTCTTGAAAACCTCTGAGGATAGAGTTTCTGCAGCCTGTCTGTGCAACCTCTACCAGTACTTAATTGTCCTTTTCTGGAAATGTTTTTTCTCACATTCAGTTAGAACTTACTGGTATCAAATTTATGATCACTGTCTCTTGTTCTCCAGCAGAGAACTTCATGTACAAATAAAAATCATCGTGATCCATACGTACAACTTACTTAAATTAGTTTTGCATGCAGAAAGAATAGCAAAACAGTTTGTCATTTTTTTGACCCAAATTCATATACAAAATGTATAAATGGAAGTACATAATATATAAAATCTAAAACAGCATTTAAGACAGAATTGAGACATTTTCTTGATATAAAACTTTCAAGAATAATATTTTAATTTTAAATTTTACTTATTGAATTTTCAAATTTCTCTATTTTAGGGTAGTTTTATAAGGTCAATATAATTTCATGAACTACATGTTTTTCTCCTCTCCGGTGGAAGTGTTCCCTGGCTAAAATGTGCACAAACAGATTCCCAGAAAGGTGCTCTTCCTATATCTTCTCAGAGTTGCTGCTTTAGGAGAGCACATCATCTGAGATGTATTATGAAAAATATACTCGGAAATGCCATTCAAGGAAAACAAAAATTCTTCATCAACGAGTCTGGAAAGCTTCCATACTGAAACACTGGAAAAACAGATGTAAAGCATGTCTGGATTTTAGTCATATTAATGAATTTGGGATTACAAGCTTTGCTATCTTGTCAGTTCTTCCAGTAGGCAATAATAAGAGTGACCACACAGCTATCTGAAGTCAGTTCCAGGTGGTGGTGGTGGTAAATGTGTCATCCTTTCTCTGACGAAAGTCATCAGTCTTCTTATGTGTTTGTTACAAGAATTAACTAGATTCTTAATAAGTCTTAAATTCAAAAAGCTGGATAAGGCAACTTCCTCTTACAAAAAAAATTTAAAAATCACCTTCCCTATCCTGCCTTTGTTTTTCTACATCTTTCTGCTCCTCTTCACACCAAAGTTCCATTGAGGAATCTTTTTAACCCCTTTATTAACCATTATTAACTTAATGGTCTCCTATTTTTTTTTTTTGGTAATTTTATCTTATTTCTATATTCAGTATTTTCTTCTATCCTTCCTTGGTCCAGTTTCTTCTTGCTGCTTCCTCCTGTTCATTCACATTTCAGCTAAAACACAGGCATCGGGGCTTGCCCGTTTTGCCCCTGAAGATGATGTGAACTTGAGTTTTCGTGAGCATGAGAATTAGCTTGTAGACTTTCACAAAAGTGACTCAGAAAAATCTTGGCTGGAAGGCTGGAACAACCAAACCAAATTTGCTTATATGAAATTAGATGATACACTACAATGGGCAACAGAACCATACTTCCAGAATTCTCCATGCGTTGATTGACAGCTAATTGTCAAACCTAAGACTGAAATGAAAATGAGCTAGCTACTCCAGTTCCACTGTAAATGCTATTGCATGTTTAAAGCACAGGATTTATTCATCTAAACAGTTGCTCTATTGTAAATTCTTATTGTCCATTCTGTACATAACTTGTTCCTGTTTATACCTGGGGAAGAAGGGTATCTTACTGTGGTTGGTTTCTCCAAAGCTTTTCAGTGGAGCATTTGCATGGACAAGGAAAGCTCAGGCAAGGTAGAAATGCTCTTTCTCAAGTAACCCTTCAACACAAGTCAAGGCATTAAAAATTTGCAGAGTAAGGCCTGTTCAGTTTCAAAAGACTCATGAAGAAATGCCTTATTTTTTGATTAAGTGTCCATGATTTGATTTGCACTTGTTTGGATTGAAATTATACTTTGACAAATTAAATGTTTAAAATGAGCTACCAGGGTACCAATCAATACATTTTTAATGGCTTGAAAAAAAACTAGCCTGCAGCTTCTTATTCATGTGTCTGAATAAATGAAATAATAATCTCATGCAATGACTGCTGCTGGTGAAAAAACATATGGAGCAGTCTCCAAAAAAACCTGAATATATGTGTTCTGTATTGTCTAAAAATAAGTGAATTCTGTGCTGCCGTAGTTTTCTTCATTGTGAATTAGTCTTATTCTTCATATATGAATAGCAGCAAAGTAGAGTGGAAGGTTAGTGAATATATAATGAGTTTGAAAAGGCCACCACTACAGATAAGAAACTTAATTTCTTTCAAAATACTCTTTGTGCTGCTGGATTTTTAAATATGCATCCTAAATTTTGCAATGCTATTAGAACCAGGAGACAATGGGCCTGGATCTAACATGTCATAACAGACTGCGTTATCAAGTAATGTTCTATAGATGATTCAAAGTATTATTAAAAATATTTCTTTCATCATATTATGAAGTTTCATTATTCATTATGTACCCAACAAATATTCTTAATGAAAAGCTCAGTGATGTTTTTAACATAGGAAACAAAACACATTTTCAGTCCTGTGCAAAAAAAATTCAGTGTTCAGATACTTAGGGATTGTCATTGTGGTTGTTAACCGAATGTACTCTTTTCCCCATTGAGATATGTTCATATAAAATTGTGGCTGAAGTGTGTTTGTGGAGAGAAAGAGAGACAGAAAGAGGAGTTATTACACATTTATTTTTCTGTTTATGAAAATATGTATGTGTATATTAAATTATGCATATGTGTATTTACACTTTTTGTATATTGATCTTTGTAGGTTCATGTCCATAAGGATGAATGCTTTCTTCTATTTTGACATTAAAACTCCAAAATAATAATCTATAGCTATGCAGTGGTGACAATTCTAGAAGAAGAAGCTATTCTTAATATTTTATGACCAGAAGCCAAAGTCCAGAATGGAAATAATTTATTATGAAAAAGTCTCCAACAAGTTTTTCTTGTATTTTTCATACAAATAATTCAATCTCATCAGAAAGTAGTATAACTGTAGATAATTTGTAGATACCCACACACATGGACAGACTAAAAACTATTTTACAAATTAAACATTGGAAACTAGGGATTACTAGTAATGAACAAGCCTTTTCCTTGGTTTCAGCATATGCAATTTTAGTTGCATGATCATATCTAAAGTAACTGAGGCAGAGGATTCCAGAATATAAACAAAATGCAGAATGCTTAGGGAAACAGCAGATACTCAAGACTTTTGTTTCATCCTCATTATTTAGTGGGATATTTACATGTGCTATTTGCATCTTTTGCTGAAAATAGGATTACTATTTTTTTTTCTGTGGGCTTTTTTGTGATGTTATTATCTAGGGGGTAATGGTATGGTACTTGGATACTAAGATATTTGTGTGACAAGAGGAAGAGGTTTTAGTTTAATTTTATAAATGGGTTAGTAAGGCAAAAAATGCACAGGAGTGTCCATTCATTTTGTGTGTCCAGTGAGCACAAGACCTTTAACATTTTGATTCTTTCAGAATGATACATTTTTTTTGTAGCATATATTGTATTAAATGCCTCCCTTGAAAGGACTTAAAACTAGAAGGAGGCAAGACATACTGCTAGCCCATTTCATAATAATTTGTGGAGAGCAGAAAAGTAGTGAGAAACAGAACAAAGCCAGATGCTAGTGGGGAAGCTCTTCTGTGTGGCATTGTTCTTTGCTTCTGTTTCTGCAAGTGCTGATGTTTCTGGATTTCTTCCACCTATAATAAATCCTGCCTTCTGCACACACACAGTCTTCACTTAGCTCTTCGTGCCAATTTTCCACAACCATGTGTGCTCTTTCCGAGTCTATATCCACCTCTCTGCTCCTTCGGGCTTCTATCATAGTCCATCCCTGCCTTCAGTCTCTTCTTCTCTGGGTTACCTTCCTCCCTCGGCTGTTGGGCTGGCCATGCCCATTCACACTGCTTCTGGTTTCCATCCCTTCATCTTATCCAGTCTCCTTGCCCAGTCTTGGTCCCAGGGCATGCATATATGCTCTGACCAAGCCATCTCCTTCAAAGGTGATTCTTATGTTCATCTATTCCTTTCTCACAGAGTGAGAGCCAATCAAGTCTTTGTCTTTCATGCTTTTTCATACTGTCTGTTTGCCTGTAAGGCTTCACCTAGAAAAAAGATGGTCCTTTTATTCTGAGTTCCTGTATGTAGCAGTGTGTCCATATTCCTCAAAATTTTTCCTGGTCTATAGTAGAAATCCTTGGTCCTTCCAGTTCTTAGCTGGAACAAGTTTATTGCAGATGGAAATGTGGTGATAGCAATCTAGCTGCCGCTCTTTAGTCTCTACTGCAAGCAGATGAACTGAGGATTTTTGTTTATTGTGGGTTTGTTTTGTTTTGTTTTGTTTGTTTGTTTGTTTGTTTTCTGAAGGTTAGTTCATTATGTGGATCAAGACATCAGAAATCAACATTTCTGGTGCTAGGGTGAATCTTCTACCAGACTGGAAACAGGTGGGGAAGTAAAACCTCTTCTTGAAAGATTTGTTAGAAATTGAAAAAAAAAAAAACCAAACTTTTTTTTTCCATAATACTATATCTTTAGTTACTTTGAGGAAGACATTCAGTGTGGGAATTACAATGGCCAACAGATTTGACACAGTAAACAGACTCACATAACCAAAAGTACTGAAAGTTCTTAAGAATAGGCCTGAGGTTGTTCAAAATAGATTCTTGTATATTTCTCCATATGACAAAATTCATAAGCTGTGAAGACAAAAATATTTTACAATAAAACACTAAACTACTTTATTAAAATCACTATATATATCAGACTTACTAAGCTGGAGGACAAAAAAAAAAAAGAAAAATAATAATTATAGGATCTAACAGAACATTGTGTTGAGATTTAAATGACTGCTATGAAAGGATAAATGTAGTATTTGTTAGCCTTCCACTAAGTGACAGTTTACTTCTATTGAAGAATCTAAGACTATTTTCTTAAATTCATTTAACATTGTGCCATCTTCCTTTCTCAAGAAATCTGGTTAGTATGTGTTTACAGCAAGCTGGTTTTGCTGTTTTGATTGTCAGAACCTTGGAAAATATCAAAGTCAAAAATAGAATTGCAAATTAATGCAAAAATGCATTTAATATACTGATAGATGATCTACTCAAATGTTCCTATTTTTACACTTAGAACTTTTTCACTGTAAAGGAGAGGAGTGACTTTAATGAGATGAAAATGTGTTAGTAGTTGGAGTTGAAACACTTGGGTGACAGGTGTCTTTCCATATAAAAGATGTAGATTCTAAATCTATGATAGTAACACTCTATTTTCCTTTCCAGTTTTTAAACATAAAACCACAATATTAGCTAGAAACTAACTTGAAATATGTTATCCTACAGTGGCAGTTGTGTTGACGGCTTGGACAATAAAATGTCAAAGGAGATGTGTAAGCAAATGTAAACAGAGGCGAGGTTAGGATTGATTTAGCAAAATTTTTTTTCTGGAATGTACTGATTTAAATACTTCCATCAGTAGAAAGGCTGGATCTGGGATAGTGAGAAGTAACAAAGCTGATGATCCATGTATTACAGAACAGTGGGGGGTTAGAAGTTAAGAGACTTGATACCAGACTTTGATCAAAGCTGACAACATTTTGTTCCATGTAGTATCCTCTTCTGCTCTTTCTTGTGCTCTAATTCCCGGAGGAGGAAAAAAAAAAAAAAAAAAAAAAAAAGAAGTTGTGATCATAACTCATAAGTGAAAACCTACAACTCTGGTTTACCAATTTGCTGTACTGATCTTAGGTTTTCCTTGTTTATAGACTCTGTAATTAAGATGAACAGCTCCATAAAAATCTCCATGCAGCACTTTCCTTCTCACCTTATATTTTCATTTAAAGCCTACATCCTGTTTCCTGTGTGTGACATGAAGCTGGGAGGGAGAACTGTGAGACCATCCTCATAATGACTGACTGAAAATACGGACTGTTCAAAGCCATCAGACAGAATGACTCTGGGCTGTCAGTTAAGATACAATTTTTAGTTAGAGACAGGGTAATTTCAGACAAAATAAGAACAAAATCATTTGGGCATGGGTCAGATGTCTTTTCCTGCTTCTCCCCCCAAATAATATATTAATTTAGTTTCCAATCTTATTTTGTGGTCTCATCTCTCTCTTTCTGTTGCTCCCTTCTCCCACATAGCCTTTCATACCATTTCAGTAGGGGAATCTGCACAACAGAAATAATCTCATCCTGCCATGAATTTACAAAATTGTGGAGGAAACACTTATTCTGTGCTTCACTGTAGCTGGACAAATTTTACCGAAAGACCTGTCTCCAGAAATACTGTGAGTGTCTGGTCTCTGTCGTCAACCAACACAGTCAGCAAAAATCCCAAAAGTTAATTCTTTCAGTCTGTTTGTAATCATGGTTAAGCTGGTTAAATCTTGAGGGAAGAATTTTGCCAAAAGTTCTGTAATCCTGCTCCTCATGCAGAATTCAGCCTTCCTAGAATGAGAACTCCCCTTGCATGAAAATGATGTAATCTATGTGAGTCTTATATTTTTGTGATTTTGCAATAATATTAACTATGTGATGCCATTTTGATTATAAGTGAATATCATTAACGTTCCCAGTGGTGATTTGAAAGGATACAATGTAAGGGTAAGTGCAGCTTAATGCTGATTATTGGTTATTAGAACACAGGTTTGAAAGGGATACATATAGTACAACGCTGTTTTGTGTCCACTATCTGAAGAAGCAAAGATGAGCCGGAAGGAAGAGGGAAATCAAATCTGAAATGTGACACTCCTTATGAAATATAGCTGGGCCTTCTTTGGCTCCACATGTATTAATCTGATCTAGCACAAGAGGAGATGTTTCCTTCAGTCTAGTTGCATTTGAAAGCCACAGTTAGTTTCTGGAGTTGCAGGGTGGGATCAGCAGAATAGGATTTCCAACGAGGTGGAGCAGAAGAGTTGGGAAGAAGGTGTATTGTGATTCGTCACTATGTTGATAAGAAAGGTTTGCTCTTTTCTCTCTCTGCCTTCACCTTCAGGAGGACACTAGCTACTGCTAAGGGAGGAAAGGGCAACAAATATGAGAAAGGACTGATTTACAGAATATTTATAAAGAAGTTGTACTTTCAGAATAGCAACAGCCCCCAAGCACTGCATGAACATAGTGGGTCTGGTGGGCTGCATGGTAGTATCACCAGATATAGGCTTTTGAACCCCTGCTTCTCTGACTGGTTAGTCACGTAAGCATTTCCATTGTCTTCAGTCGTCAGGGTCATGAAAAGCCACATGTGAGCTGCATGTAAATTCTTGAAGCTTGGCTACTATTTAAGTCTGGGTTATCTAAAGCTAAAGCTCAGGCCAGAGGGTTCCTATGCCATGTTTGGAACTGCATGGCAGTGCTCCTGCGCAGTTGAAGGAAGACTTGAGCGTGTGGAGGCTTTCTCAAGCTATGATTGTGGAGGCGAGACTGAAGATGGATAAAGATTCTGGAAAGACATCATCAGTACTGAGGGCAGTTTAAGCCTCTGATTTTCTCTGAAGTGGTATAGGAGAGCTTGCACATCATCACTTTCCCCACACAGGAACAGAGTCATGAAAACTTTTTAAAGTTCAACCATTATTTCTTAAAGTACTGCAGAAGCTCCTGCAGCTCTTTGTTGATGTGCTGGTTCAGAAGGAGCTCAGTCTCCACCCAAGAGCAGTAGAGCTGTGGTCCCCTGCTGACTTGCTTTTCCTGGTTGGGCTAAATTATGTTTAATGGCTCAGGCTAAGTAGTCTGGTGTGGACAGTGCCTCTGAGCTGAAGAACTGGTCAAACATCCACTGTCTTTGTGCTCCTTCACTGACTCCAGAAGAAAGAAAATGTGAAACATAATATGGAAACCAAACTGTACTGTTGCAGTTGCCCAAGAAGAGAAGTACTTCTGTGGAAAAGAAACCAAAGTGGTTTGTTGTGGTGGTTATGAAAGGCGTGGAAGGAGCCTGACCCTACTTGACTTCCATGTATATCATTCTCATAACACATATTCATTCTTACCAACAGTTAGGAAAATGCAGCTATCAAACTCAGTGCTTTGAGATGTATCTACTTTTGATTGTCCAATGTAAGACATTTTTTAAAAATCTCTGTCCAGATGCAGGAACTGCGCTCAGTGTTGCTGGGAGGGGAAGTGCATTGGAAGCACTGTTGGAGAAAAATAAGTGCATAGTGGACATTGAAGTTGAATGTCAAGCTAACTGCTGGTAATTTTGTTTTCAAATGATGTCTTTTTGATGACCTGAGGCTAGTAGATTTCTCTTTTTTTCACCTTCTTATTTCATCAGTTCAAACCTTGAAATATGAAGTATGGTTATTAGGAAAACAGTGTGGTTGTTGCTTTTAAAGGATGATGCTGACAGTGTAGCTGCTTATAGGCTCTTGGTATGTTGCTTTGCTTGGAATTTGGACAAGCTAGCCACTGAAGCAGAAAAAGCACAGCCACTGTTGTCAAATATTATTGGTGCAATGTGCCTTTATATGTGCCTGGCTGAGCAGCATCAAATGGCATTTGACATGGTTCTTTCCCAAGGCCATAGCTTGCTGCATACAGCAGACTCTCAGTTGAATCACTTTTATATCTTATATTTATACACACACATGCATGCCTCATGATTAGAATCCATCAGGGTGATTTGCATGAATTTGTAAAATATTCCTTCACCTACCCTGCTTAATTTTTTCATTTGATATTAATAAGCCACTTTGAAAATCATGGCCTCTTCCAAAAATAGTATCCTCGACTTAAATAAGCCTCAATGCATCTGACTGTGATATACAGCAGTCACAAATATGTTTTCTGAAGTAGTAAAAAAAGGCCTAAAATTAGTGATTTAGCAGATGTTAAATTGTACAATTGTTGGGGTTTTTTTCCTCAAATATTTCTTTGATTATGACTTTCAGAGCTATAAGTTTGTTGTTTTGTTTAGTTTTGGTTTTTTTGTTATTGTGAAGCACTGAAGTCTTTCTGTTAGCTATAGGTATGAGGGAATATAAACAGCATTTACTTTTTCTGCCCTTGATGGAAATAGAAATCGAGCTCCATTATGTAACATGTTCTACACAAATCACAGGGAAATGCCACAGTGTATTTAAGTAGCATTATTTTTGAACAAGTTGATGCTTTAACAGCATTATTTTAAATGCCACTTTCCTTTCTTGTTAGGATTCTTCTGTTGATGATTTGTTTTGGAATTCATAAAAGGAGTTTTTCAGAGGTATAACAACTTTGATGCCATAGATGTGCAAATTTAAAATTAGAGTTGTTTGCTTTCTCATGTTTTACTTTTTGTATGTCTCTCTTCTTTCCAAATAAATGATGTGAAGAATAGATATCAGCAGTGAGAGCAGGTATCTCATATTGGAGTGAAGAATCCACCATGTATTTCTGTTTTAGATGAATTTTGAGTAATCTAAACTAAATAATAGTGGCATCTTTTCTGCATGCTGTTTTTATTTTTCTGTTCACTTTAGACTGAGATGAAAAACACCTGCCAATCCATATTGAAACATTTGTGTTTCATTGATTGCTACCTGCAGGGACTATCTCAGTAATGATTGTGTAACAACTTGGGGGTGAAAATGATCTCTCTGTCTAGTCTTGCGTGGGATAGCTCCCTATGGAGAAGGACAAACCGGTCAAAGCCCCACTGCTACATTGCCCTAGACTTGTCTTTTCAGACTTTGTTCACCGTACCTCGTGCTTGCTGCTGGCAACAAACATGGGGTTTTTTAGCCCTGGATTATGAAATTACAGTTTTATTAAAGCCTGTGCAGTATGTTGTTAACTTGGTAAGAAGAATATCTGCATTAACTTTTAACTCAGATAATAGCCTAGCCTGTTTTGCTTTAATTCTTCCAAAATCAAATTCCAGGAGAAGAAATATGTAATAGATTTTTTTACAAGCTAGAAATTAAGTTTACTGCGGACATCATGTCAGACTATTTAGAATTTATCATCTTGTCACTTTTTAGTTCAACTGAATTACAAGCTGGTAATTGTAAG
Organism: Megaceryle maxima; assembly: GCA_024605025.1. Classification (NCBI taxonomy): domain Eukaryota; kingdom Metazoa; phylum Chordata; class Aves; order Coraciiformes; family Cerylidae; genus Megaceryle; species Megaceryle maxima. The sequence goes on from JANHGN010011129.1 coordinate 147,303, forward strand.
TGCACTATTAGTATATAATATGTTCCCAATTTAATAATTTGTATTTAAAAGTAGTTTCAAGAACACCACTGCTACTTGAGTTTTGCTCCTAATTTAGGCAAAGTAATTAATGGATTCAGTGTTCCTTTTCTTCCCTTGAAGAGTGAAAGTGGTAGAGGAAGGGTAAAGCATGAAAAAGGAGGAAAGACTGTATGGTGGAGAAACTATTGATTAGCTGCGGTCAAATACACAGACTAAACCAGGTGGATCAGGAGCAAGAGAAGACTATAATCTTTTCCAGTTATAGCAATATTGCAACAATAGTTCTAGAGTTAGTTTAAAATATATCAGGCTAACTTACTGTTCTCTTGAAAATATTGTGTATCTTGGTAAGTATTGAAAAATAAATAATTATTCTTTAGTTTGAGCCTACTGTGGTTCAATATTGTTTAAAAGAAGCACATATGACTGTGCCACTGCTCAAGTTTTATATACAGTGTTTGCCTAAAGAGGAGATGGTGCATCATCCCTTCTAAAAGATATCAGAATTTCCAGAAAATCTTTATTCTAAAGGTGGTGGCTGATTTCAACTTTCATTTTGACATAAAATAACGCTTTCTAAATACATCATCTTAATGGAAGTTACTTCTCTTCTAGGTGATACATGTTTTGTTTTCAGAATTTAACCTTTCTAACTTCTAAAATTGACTAATTCACATTGAATTCGAGCTTCAAAATTCTACTTCTTTTCTTTGAGCTTCCAAAATAGTAAACATGTTTACACTGGACATACTCTGTTACTCTTTCTGTAAGTGGCCACTTATGCATGAGAATTTTTAAATTTTTATAAACTACCATTGTTTCCTTTATTTCTATAAAACTGTTTTTTTTAAAAAGAATGGCATTATTTTATTTCTTTTAAATTTCTCTCCCTACTCCATTCCTCCCTTCATCTGCCTGCCTTCAGACCATTATGGCTGCTTCTCTACCAAGAGATGATTTTGTTTTCTTTGTTTTCTAATCACTTAAAGGTTAAGCATCCTTGGCAAGATGTTCAGAAAATGTAGTGATTTCTGAGTGTCTTACTCTGAGGGTTTAAAGAAGCATGATTGCCAGTGAACACTGAACATTAGTTCTATAAAAAATAACAACTCCTGAACATGAGCTAAGTAGTGCCAACAGTCATCAGTTGAGAAAGCTGTGGATCTAGTACATTTTAATCATCCGAGTGGAGATGTACAGCTTGTCAGTGGTGGCTTCTTAATGATTTTATAATTCTGTTGAGTTTTGCCTGTTCTTTTCTGAGCTGAGTTCTTTTCTGATGCATTTTCCTAAGATGGATCTGATTTAAGAAAAACAAGACTTTTCACAATCTCAAAACTGATGGTTTGCCACATATGATTTGAGAGTATGTGAGGAGCACACTAAGCAAGATATTCTGGAGAAAAATTTTGAATTGGTTAACTGTATTAGTATTGATTTTTTTTGTACTTTCAAGCTTCCCTGTTATAAATGTAGAAATAACTGCATGAAGCACAAACCAGAAGCCACTGTCTGTGTAAGTGTACAACTTAGTGGTGGTCTGCTTATATATAACACTTGTTTGATATAAAAACAGCAGTAAGATTAATATTCAGTCCAGCTCAAAGCAGGGTCTTCAGCAAATCCCACTGATTTCAGGCTGCCAAATAAAAACAGTTTTTTTAATTGTTTACTTAACAGTGGAAACATTTTTGCTTTCATTTCATGAAAACAGCTTACCCTAGACAACATGTAATGGGGAATTTTCTACTACTTCATTCAAATATTGCCTCCCATCCAAATCCTCAAATGTGCATTAAACTGAAAATTGAAAATAATTTGCCCAACAAACTAACATCAGTGGTAAATGAGCTATTTTGAGCATTAAAAAAAAAAAAAAAAAAAAGTTAATTAATTTTTTCCTTCTATAGGAAAAAAAAAAAGCTTTAAGTGTGTGATTTTGAGGTCTTGAAACTCCTTGTAGACTTGGCCTTGTAAGTACACAGAAATCTTAAGTAACTAGTCATTTTTAGGAAATATAAATGTTATATTTATTATAGTAAATACTTTCTTGTGTCTCAACAATAATGTTGGATTGACTTTTTTTTCTAATTGAATTTCAGTCTTCAAATTTGCTATGATTCTAGAATACCTTTTATGAAATACCTTAGAGAAATACACCAGAAATGTAGAAATCCATTAGACAGGAAATAAGTTTTATGATTAAATTTCAAGTTTGTTTTAATAACTCAGACAAAATAAAATGGCTAAAGTACATGACATTCTTTTTATATCACCACTGAATTAATTTTAATTTTGTAAAATTGTAAAATGTGTAATTCTTCTCCATTGCATCTGAATATTGCAAAGCTTTTCTGTCTCTACATGTATCAGTCAAGCTGAAACCTCCCTTATATATATTGCTCTGAAATAAAAGGTAAAAATACAAGAATGTAACTACCTGGAACACTCTGATGGTAATATTTAGTATTTGCTGCTACTGAATTACATATAAGAGTGTGGGAAGAGTGTGAAAATCCATCAATAAGAACATGCAATTCTTTTTGGAAGGAAGATAAAATACCTTGTTTGTTTTTTCAATTCAGATCTGATTTGGATGCTAGACACGCCACTAAGTCTTCTGCAGTTGCATTGCTTCAGGGTCTATGAATGTGGGCAGATACAGGACTTTAGAAGGATTTCACACATTCATTGGGGCATATTCCTCAAGATTTTTTTATCCCTAAGAGTGGTGCATCAGAGGATTGAATATTAATTTGCATTAGACATCTGAGGGTGCATCTGTATATTTTACAAATTGTATTAATATTTGTAAATCTGCAGAAGATTACTGTAACTCAGTGAGATCAGCTGCCTTATAAGACCCTCACATGTATGAATCTTACTCATTGACCACAACTCAGAAATTGTCTGATGCAAGTGGTCTCCTTGCAAATAGTTACACTTATTTTCTCTAGTGATTAACAGATGATCCTGCCACTGTTGTTTTTTGAGTTCTTCATGTGTTTTGGGATTGTTGACTGTCTGTAAGTACCAGCGAAGTATCTTTGTGACAGGAAATCGTTCTGGATTAAGTGGATCCAGAATGTTATGTAAATCTGGTTTTTTACCTGTCTCATAATCAAGACTACATCCAGTAGTGGACTAAAAAGAGGAACCAGGATCAAGAACAGTAAGAAGAGATAACAAGAGAAAGGGTTAAAGGCCACTAGACCTTGTACAGATAATTCTGTTTGGTCTGGAAATCTTTTATACTACACCTCATATTTCTTATGTAAGGATTAGACTTGTAGTTTCTTGGGGAAAAGAAAGAGCAGCCTGAAGAGAAAATAGCCCCAAAGAATATTGAAATTTTACTGTACGGACAGTAGGTGGATTTGTAAAGAGACTAGGAGCAAGTTGACTCATAAAATCCTATATCAATTAAAAATATGTAAATCCTGAAACATATATAAACATTGAATTGCAGCATCTTATCCAAATTATTAGTTTAGCAGCTTTGCTTGAGTTAAGCCTGGTTTTGATGAACTGATCTAATATTTCAATACATATATTACATGTACATATTGAAATTGGAATATTGAAATATTGAAATACATTGAAATATATTGAATACATATTGAAATACTATTGTATCGTATTCAAATGTAAAGTAAATATTTCATGCTGTTTAGCAGACTTAAAAAATCAAGTACCAGTGGAGCTGTCCATACAGTTATTATAGAAACATTAGATACTAACTCAAAGGAATTTGTGCATGTGTGTATTAAAGAGTGAAACACTCTTTAATTGAAATATATGAAACTGCTTTTATTTAAGTTGCTTAGGATAGATTTTTTTTTAGTACTTCTATTTTCTAAGCATATTGTATGCCATAAAATATCACTTAAAATAAGTTAAACAATATAGAAGAGAGTGATGAAGGGGGTTTGAAATATTTCTGATAGAATAAAAAAAAACCTTAACATTCAATATGAAGCAAATGCAAATTTGGCAAAAAATGATGTCTGAATGAATCCATAGCCATTGTACATGTACATAGCATGTGATGATATTAACCATTACTACTTATGTAATTCTGTTTCACAGAAAGAGGAAAGTAGAGGCATAATGCTACAACTTTTAGCATTTCAAAGCTTAAGTCCAAAGGTTGGCCTGCCCTGTGTATTGTCAGAGAGTTCAAATGAATTATGTTATACCAAAATTACAATTCTGAAGAGAACTGAGTTTCTCAGAGCCAGGTAGAGCTGCTTCTCTGTCCTTCATTATTCAAGGGCAGTAGTTGGACTGTTCGTGAGTTTCCACTAATAAATTTGAAAAAGATACTAGGTATGGTGGAAACTGTGCTTTCTAATAAGCTGCTGTAATCCACATTAGTGTAGCAGTCTTCCTGTTACTGATGAGAGTGCTCCGTGTGTATCTTTCACGTGGCAATATCCATTTGGAATGTAGGGTCTTTCTCTGTTGCCTGTCAAAGTGCTTTCCTTTTGGAGTTACAGATGAGTGCGATACTGAGTTCTCATTAAACATGATGCTTCTTTCTTTACTTGGAACCCCCACTAGAAAAAGGTGGAAGACACACGCATCAAGCTAGTTTTTCAAGTTTTCACTTTGGTGTTTTGATAACTAAATAACAGATCACCTGATGGGAGACTTTGATTGCCTGTCATAGCCAATCAAGAGTCACTAGCAGAGAAAACACTTATGCCAGCAATGTATTCCTAGTGTAGACATTGTCAAGTAATCACGAAAACCCTCTGAGATGAAAACAGCTTCCATGCAGGGCACTGTAGTTGTTAGCAGTTAGCTTTAAAGGAAGAGGCATGGAGAGTGATGTTGCTATGACTCATCTACTGTTCTGGGACTGCCTTCCTTAAGGGTTGAAGATGGACCTTCATCTTATTCTTAGTTTTACTCACTTGAAGGAAAGAAAAAAAAAAAGCATTTTATATCAATTTTGCTGAGAAAATAATGGTGATAATTGTAATGAATTATCAGTAGAATGAAGTAAACAACTGCCTTCGTTGTAAGCAAAGCAGAAAGGTCATGGAAGGAAGTCACTGCTTATGATTTGACATTGTCATTCATAAAACGCACTCTATCTGAAAGAATTTGATGTTGAAGTGCATGTGTTACAGACAAATGCTGTATTAAGTGTTGCTGGGGTGTGTAGGGAGACAATAACACACAGAAACACGTCTGTGATGGTTTCCAGATCACAGGTAGCAACATGGATAGGAGGATGCCTTCAGTTCTGCCAAGTTGCTGCAGCACTTTGTAAAGTCATGGGCAGGTAAAATAGACATCATATGGGTTAAACGTAGCTTGCTGGTAGTTTTGGCAGCCAGCACTAAACTGCTTGTGTGGTTTTGTAATACCATGATCTAGACCCATAGAAATAACATGTAACAGGATTTGGTTCCTTCATTGCCAGTCTGTCTTTAGCATCTTTGTTATTTTATTGTTATTTCTGGACACAGATAATCCATCAAAACTTGGTTAGTTTTCTCTGCAGGGTTGCTTGTGTGTTACAGTTACATATGATTACTGACATCTACCTTTTTGTATTAAGGGAAGCAAGTACAAAAAAGCCACAAGATGCTATTGCCTTTAGCAATTACTTATTCGACCTGTCCGGGTGGAAAATTGCCTAGAGACTTCATGGTCATTTTTGAAGATTATGGCAGCCTGAAGGTGAAGGTGTGAGGTGGAACATCGTAGACTTTGTCACTGTTCTAATGCCTATTTGCTACTTGAAACAGTTTCTTTTTTGGTGAGAAGATAGATGAAGTGGAAAAATCTGTAAGGTATTCTCTACGACAGTGTGAATTCTCATCAAAGGGTGGTGGTGGTAGCTAACCATTTTTGAGTGCATAGTCACTACACTGCACATGCTGTTAAGAAAGTGAGGGAGGAGTAATGTGTTTATACAATGGATTCCAAAAACTTTTTTCCAGGTTAGTTATTTTTCTCTGGCTTCTGTATTAGTTTTAGAACAATTTGCATAATGTGGTTTTGTCTGCCTGGATTAACATAATATTTTGGAGCATTAACTTTATTACTTTTGTAGTTAAAGTAAAATTCACTTTGTTCAGAGAGTAGATTACAAGAACCATATAAAGAAGGGAAATAGAGCTGGGAAAAACAGAAATGGGGAGACAAAACAACTTGGACTAGAGGAGTTATCTATTGTGAAAAGTGAATGAGATGCTTTTGCTTTTAGGTCAGTCTATTTGAACTTAAACCTTGTGTGAAAATTCAACCAGCTTTCACTCACTGTAATAAAATTTTGAAGTTGACTGTTCTGAATTAAAGAAACATTTTTTGGTTACATGGATAGAACAACATTTGTGAAAAACATTTAGAATAACAGACTGTCCCTTATTCTAATTCTGTTATGTAATTTAATACATGACAACCACAACTGATGACAGTTGAAATTATCTCTCTGTTATCTGCAGAACAATATCAATATAAGCAATATTAATGCAAGCTTCTGCCGATTGCCATAGCAATACACTTTCTCTTTGCTCTTTAGGTTCTGTGAAAATAGGTCAGTTTTTATTCTCTGCTATCTATCAGCATGTGTGTCAATCAAGCAGGTGATGAACATACACCCTTTAGGGGTTATATTTAAGATCATCAACTCATTTCATGTAGGCTTCTAAACAGATGGTTTTCCTTGGTCCCCAGAGACATTATCTGGATTTGAACCACTGATATGAGTGTGAAAGGATCTGTTTATATTCACCAATCTCCTCTGTCTAGCTTCCATCTATTAAAATTTTAAAGGCACAGATTTTATTCTGTATGAACAAAGCATGTGAAAAATCACTGTACTGGATTAATAAGTAATTAGTGGAATTTCCTTCGATTAAAACTGAACACACAAGCCTGCAGCCTTGCATATTGAGTACATTCTTAAAACCAAAGTATTCACCAGTATAACTTGAGACAGAGCTGTGATATAAAATCTTCCAGCATGTATTAGTTTGATAAATGTTGAAGGTGATTTGCTTTTTCTGCCTTTCTTTTCCAGATGGTTCTTTTTAAGCTTTTTTTATGTTGTGTTTTCTACTGTATTTTAGTAAGTTTCTCAACCATTTGGCAAATAAGGAAATAGCATTACACTCAGAACAGGAATATGCCACCTAAATAATTTTTGGTATTGCAAATAAAATATCAGTCATCTTATGGATTTTGCTGTGAATGAGAAAAATCTTCTTTCAATTATGAAAACTGCCATCAAATGACAGATAAGGGTTACATGCAGTGGTCCACATTTTTGTTTCCTGGATTTATTTTTTGCCTCTCTCTCCACTAGCAATGCAATACTCTTGAATCTTATTACCACTGTTTGATTTGCTGCACCTCTTAAAAGCCATAGTCAGGATCAACATGCATAGTTAGCCTGTGTTGCTGGATGCAGTGTAATATAAAGACACCAGAGGTAGATTTAAATGAGTTATTGAGGATACCTGGAGTAGCCTATCAAGAGAAGCATAGGTCTTAATCTGCAGTTGTTTATTCCCCTTAGCTTCATGCAAACATGATATCAGTACAGGACAATTCCTGTGAGGCAACTGGATGGTTTACTGTTATGCACATTAGACATACATGAATGCAAAAGTGTTTCTAAATTGTGTATGCTATATGTATTTATTTCATTGTACATTTGTTGTAACATTATACAGCATCTTAACTGTTTATGTAACATTTACTCTATCTAAACATCAGCCCTGAATATCAGAACTTCTAAAGCATTCAAAGCAGCAGAGACTACTGTTATGGCTGTTCTAATGGAAATCAAATCTTCTGGTGGAAAGTAGAATCATAAAATTGTCAGGGTTGGAAGGGACCTTAAAGATCATCTAGTTCAACACCCCTGCCAGTGTAAGGGACACCTCCCACTAGATCAGGTTGCTCAGAGCCCCATCCAGCCTGGTCTTAAAAATCTCCAAGGACGAGGCTTCCACCACCTCTCTGGGCAACCTGTTCCAGTGTCTCACCACCCTCATGGTGAAGAATTTCTTCTTAATGTCTAACCTGAATCGACCTATCTCTAGTTTTAATCCATTCCCTCTAGTCCTATCCCTGCCTGACAGCCTAAAAGTCCCTCCCCAGCTTTCTTGTAGGCCCCCTTAAGATACTGGAAGGCCACAATAAGGTCTCCCTGGAGCCTTCTCTTCTCCAGACTGAACAACCCCAACTGTCTCAGTCTGTCCTCATAGGAGAGGTGCTCCAGGCCCCTGACCATCATTGTGGCCCTTCTGTGGACACGTTCCAGCACATCCATGTCCTTCTTATAATAGGGGCTCCAGAACTGGATGCAGTACTCCAGGTGAGGTCTCACGAGAGTGGAGTAGA